>JAAVTI010000187.1:0-33413 GCA_011947335.1 Phytophthora constricta
AACAAAAAGCACACAGTCAATCTCAGGATATAGTGACGGGAATGAGTGTCACCCAAGGTAAACTCGGGTTGTTGCAATTTAACTGAACCCTTTCGCGAGCCTCAAAGCTAAAGTATACTATAAAAACTTAAGTCACTATTTCCTAGAAGGGCCCAGTGAGCGCCCTTTTAGGAAATCACGGTACTCTCTCAAGAACGCCTTGCAGTTCACAATCCCACATGATGTGCGATATAGACGGTCGGTCGCGCAAAAGGGCGCTGACTGCGCCCTTTAGCTTTTTACGGTACCGTATTTGAGATCTCATTAGCCATTCCCCAGGAACACTGAAGTCGTTGCATCGGCAAAGTACACGAGATCAGTGTTGGCAGCCGGGGACTTAAAGTTTCGGCCTGGCCTGGCCAAAATTGGGTTATAACCAGGGGGTTTACGCCTTCGGCCAGGCCAATTTCGGCCTATGGCCGGCCTAAATGTTTTTGCAGGTACAATTTCGTTATAGATTCTGCCAGGTAGCGATTTAGTTTGAATTTTCAAACATTTGGCGCGACGAGTAGCTCTTGGCTGTCACTGACAGTGGCGGCCTCAGTAAAAACATTTAAGACAATACCGATCGACAAGCATGCCCCCTTAGGCGCCCAGGGCGCCCTTGCCTTCCGGAGGGTAATCACTTCTACAAGCTGAAGGACGCGGCTCCCGAAAATGGAGGCTACAAGATCATCGCTTGTAAGCATTGTAGCCTAGCTCATGGCGCCGGCACCAGGAAGAATCCTCCAACACCAATGAGAGGGAGGGCACGTACCTACCGAAACCACCTCAAAGTCTGTGAAAATTATCGCAGTTCGCAGGCGGTGGTTGGGGTGTGACGCCACTAGCTGCGTCGGCTGGGAGCAAGCGGCCCAGCTGTGCCAGCTGCAGGGACGACGAGTCACCACATCCCAAGCGCGTCGCCCGAACACTACATCTACAAGGTGTGGACACCAATGATGATAAATCAAGGCCCCACTCCGACAACTTTACCCCTCGCCAGTTCACGATGGAGGAGAAGTGGAATATTGAGCGCGAACTCGTGGAATTGCACGCAGATAATCATTTAGCAGACCGATTCATTGAGCAGCCCTCAACGCGATACTTTTGGAGTTACTGGTCCCCGGTATATCCAGCATCATACCTTCGCATCGGGTATTGGGAGGTCGGTTTCTTCAAGAGCACACTGATCGTTGCTATAAGACTGCTTCAAAGGCTTTGCGAGAGATGCAGGACATGGGTGGTCGAGCGAACTTCTTATCAGATGTCTGGCAAAATATGCGCAGGGAGCATGTGATGGGGCGTCAGTTGACGCTCTTTGGTTGTACGCTCTCATATGCCATGCCATCGATTCATAAGTACTGATAAGCGCGCACTTCAATACAGCTTTATCCACATACGATTCTTCATTGCTCGCACTACAGGACCATTAGTAGGTATCTGGTTCACTCACAAGTATTTCACTAGTCGGCGCCGCCCGCTTTGCGGGCGGAGGTATATGGTTCGATGCAACCCGTTGCGCTCGTTTCGCAGCTCGCTCCACTACTCGCAAGTGCCGCCTTCGCTTTGCTCGGCAGCTGGATGGACTCCGCTCGCTCGCCGTCTGCGGCTCGCTGCACTACTCGCCCTGCTCGGCCACTATTTTGACCAATGCGGCCCCTGCGGTGCCTTTAAGATGCAATGCCTGCTTTTGGCCAATGAAAAGTCCGGATTTGCGTGACCATTTGGGCGGCAGACAGTACGAACACACAGGTTCGTGGGCAAGAAATTTTGAACTAGTCGGCGCCGCCCGCTTTGCGGGCGGAGGTATATGGTTTGATGCAGCCCGTTGCGCTCGCTTCGCAGCTCGCTCCACTACTCGCCAAGGCCCGCCTTCGCTGCGCTCGGCAGGTGCCGAGTTTTGGTGCTACGTATACTTAGTAAACGTCTCGCTTTGGTCGGCGGAATTTTTTTAAACGTAATATGTATTGAGAAGTTATCAAATGTTGAGGCTTGCGCGTATCAACCGTCCAACTGAGCTTACAGGAAAATCTGTCTGTAGACGATGTTGGCAGTATACGTACCATCGTCCTCTTCGAGGTCGGGATACTCGATCAGGGCCTTGAACTTCGATCTTTGGGTGACTCTGGACAACGCCACGTATAGCTGTCCGTGCGAAAAGCACGGCGTACCCAAATACAGTCCCAAATTTTGTAGAGTCTGTCCTTGAGCCTTGTTGATCGTCATGGCAAACGCAGGCTGAACCGGAAACTGTTTGCGACGCAGCTGGAACGGGAAATCACGAACAGTGTCATCACTGATAAACACAATCCTGGGAATCAGCACGTCTTGGCCTTGACGCTCGCCCGTCATAATTTTCGCGTGGATGACATGAGGCTTGAGATCAACGATACGGAGACGTGTACCATTGCAGAGTCCCAGGTTCGGGTTCAAGTTTCTCATCATCATGATGGGCATGCCTTTCTTGAGAATCAGCCGGTGGGGTGGAATCCCGTTGATATTCAGCGAATGCAGCAGCTCCTGCTCGAACAAACCTCCGTCGTCGTCTTCGACAGAGTCCGTTGACAGATACTCTTGAGCCGTATCTGGTAAGCGCTCTGCCACGGCTTCGTTGATTCGGTTCACCATCGCGTTGGTCGTCGTTAGAATTGTACGGTTTGCGAAGTACTCGTCCGTCGCAATTTCAGGGTCGTTGATATCAGCGTACATCTCGTCAATGATCCGCGTAACACCTTTTGGAATCGCACCAGGTAAGAATTCATCATTCTCTTCGCCAGCAGCATCGGGCGGATTTTCCAGAACCATGTCCGAGGAATCTTCATGTAGTCTTGCCCCAATACAGGGTTGACCTCGTGTCGGCCTTCGCCAACCTGAAGTAGGAAGTTGGCGAACTCTTCCAGCTCTGCGGCGTCCGCCTCGTTTTCAGCTGACTTAACGCGCATATTTTCCTTAAGCTTGAGCTGTGTGAATTCACCCCACATCACAGACGACTTCAGACAGGCATTGATCGTCTCGGCAGGTGTACCTCCCTTTACGACAGGAAGGATTTGCCTGAAATCTCCCGAGAGAACGACAACCTTCCCACCAAATCGCTCAGAGCTGTTCAGGATGTCTTGCAGTGTCCGGTCGACCGCTTCAAATGCATGTCTGTGCGTCATAGGAGCTTCATCCCAGATAATCAAGCTGGCTTCTTTAAGCAACTCTTGCAAGTGCGTCCGCTTCTTGATGCCGCATGTCGAGTGTTCATCCACGTTTAAGGGAATCTTGAACGTGGAGTGCGCAGTGCGGCCACCCATGAGAAGCAGCGAAGCAATCCCGCTGGAAGCCACAGCAATAGCGATCTTACCGGACAGTCGCACCTTGGCAAGGATGTGGCGGAGAAGCGTCGATTTCCCAGTGCCACCAGGCCCGTCAATAAAAAACAACTTGTTCCCTGGTTCGGGGTTGTCTACTGCATCAACGACAGTGTCATAGATAACCTTTTGGCCTTGGTTGAGCTGGTCCTCCTTAGCAACGGTCTCCATCAGCAAACCCTCGTCGTATCCATGCTGTTCTCGATCGAGGAGACTATTGCGTCGAAGTGAATCGAGCAATAAATTCGGAAACTCCGAAAGCTGCGGAAGATCACTGAACTGGTTGACACCGCTTCCATTCGCCTCTAAGAGTTCTTGAAGACTCTTGAGTGTCTGAAACTTGACCATGTTTTCCTTTTCTTCACCTTCCAATTCGCGGTATTGGTACTCATAGTCTCTGGAGAGTTCACCGTAAAATTGGCCCCATAGTCCCTTGACGTCTGTGGGCATCGAGTACACCAAAATCGTCGCGAAAAGCTGTCGAAGCTGGTAAGGCATCTCGATAGCGGAAGCCTCTGTCATGCAAGAGACCCATTCGCCATCATGCTCCAGATATCCGGCCTGTAAAGCTGCATCTCGGTATGTTGCACACACCTGTCCATCAACAGTTCTCAAGTCTTCGAAGGAAGTCGCACCCCTACGATGACACAACATAAAGCGAATGTAGAACCGTTCCACATCTCGAGGCGACACATGCACCATGCGACCAATTGCAGCTTGGTACCGCTTACGCCGAACCCAGCATTTTTCCTTCCACGCGAACTCCTTCGGAATGTCTTGATACAGCATGGTCTTAGCCACCTGATTCTCTGGAGCGTCACTTGCACAAAGCTCAAAATAGCGAGTCAGAGTCGTATGACCTCCACGTTGCAGCACCTCTTCCGGATCGTCATCCGATTGGAAAAGCACCAATTGGTAGCCTTCAAGGTGGACATTAAGCTTGATCACAGCGTGAGTCTTGGCTTGGATGGGAAACCCAAACAGTTCAATGCAGGCTTCGACCGGGGAAATGTAGCGCGTCTCCACATACCGCAGAATCTCGTTTGGCTCTTCGCGTAGGTCTCTGGGAGTTTGGTTTCCGTTCCGCACAGCTTCCACAGTCAGCATAATCTTGTCGGGTCCCTTGTACACGTACTTGTAGAGATACTTGACTGCCGAAATGTTCGTGCATACCTCCAAATTGATGTGGCAGTCGTACTTTTGGGAAAAGTACGGGTTGTACGGGACCACCCACTGATTTACGGTGGCGTTGTCGTACTCGCGGCTTTTGATCTGAAGAATACCTTCTGAACGGCGACGTCGTCTGTATATAGGATACGCATCTTGATTCGCTCTTGTTGTCTCAGCCAAAGGTTTAGGGAACCCTTTGGAGCACTTGCCGTCCCTCATGCAAGGGCTATTCGGATGTTGTGCGCCACACGGACCATGCATCATGCACGTCGTCACTGTCTTGTACAACGCTTCGTTCTCTACCGGATCTGGAAGCTCCGCTGACACCAACTGATCGATCCGATCCCTGGTTCGAGGCTTGTCTTGATCGGCCAAGATGATCAAAATGTGAGCGTGAGGTAGACCACGCTTTTGGAACTCGACCACGTAGATTCTTGCAACGACTCGACCCAGGACGCCATCGTCCAAGTCTTTCAACAGCGCTCGAAGCTTTCGTTGCCAAACCCTCGCCACGACGTCGGGACGATCTTGTGCATTTTGAAAATCACGAATGCTCTCCTTGATCTCGTCCCATTCCGGATTGCACGTCATAGTCAAGAAGATGTCTGGCTTCCCGAATTCACGCACAATCGCCATCGCATCCTGGTAAGACTGGTACATGTAGCGTGGGCTTCCTGTATGTGAAGGGGGAGAATGATCCGTCGCCCAGTCGCATCTAAAAAGTGACGTCGGTCGGGAAGGGCCGGATTCACCAGTTGCCTAGTGTTTCGGTCGTATTCCGAAATACGTGTTTCGCCATCTTGCAGCACGGGCTGTTCACTGCGATACGCGTCTGCAAGTCCAACGTATAAGTCCGCTCGAAACTCTTTCTGATGAGTCGCCACGTAACGAAGCTGGTCTTGCTCTACTTTGGCTCTTTGGTCAACACAGTATTGCTGAAACAGTCTCCCACCGAGGTGGAGCATGGATCCGTCGGCAGGCTTTTCGTACAGACGATAAGCCACATGTTCTCGCATACTCATTCTTGTTTTCTTGTGGAACATTCGGCCATTGACGTATTGATCAATGTATGTCCACCCAAGATCTCCGTAGGGTAAAAGTAGAGGATACTGGAGGGGTCGTACTTCGCATCAGTCTCAAACAGACGGAATAAGACGTGATTACGTGTGAACAACAGCAGGTCGCGTGGTTTATCGAGATTCCCGTCCTCTACCAATGTGGCTGCAACCTCAGAGACCCTTGGTAGATTGTGTGTCCCTGGCCGCGAAGGCTTATCGTGTAGCACAAACGCGATGTCAACCACATCCTCCCCAGCCGCTCGGGCCTCATTAATGCGTTTCCCGAAGCTCAGATACTGCTGAGCGAACGGATTGAAGGCCGCCATCATGGTCTCGATGTCTTGAAGAGCAACGCGACTTAGATCAGAGAAAACGGTCTGCCTGCGCAAAGAACGTTGTTGCATGTCCGGGTCCACGATGTAGATCTGCGCAAACTTAAGCGCCGTCGGCTCGCCGGTCCTGCGGTCAGTGTAGGGAAGCAACGACCCCAAGTAATGGCCCATCGCGCCTTGAATCCGATAACTGTACACTCCACGTTGCCCTTGCACCTCTCTGTCCTCTCGAACCCTCTGCAGAACTCCAGTATCACTTCGAGAAGCACCAATGGAGGTAAATGCGAACACCTGATTGTAGGCCCTGATCTTTTCCCGGAATTCCTTATCCGTTTCGTAATACTGCACCAGGATTGCGGGGCCTTTTCAGAGGTGGCAATTGAACTCTGCCATCGAGACAGCACGCGAACGGCGATTCATCCGTCCACTTCAAGGCGTGACAGTAAATACACTCGACCCGGGCCGGTAGCTTGTGTCTGCCATCCACGACATTATCACCTGAAAGCATTGACACGTTAAAATCTTCGTGGTTAGCCCACGCGTCGCGATACCGCGTTGCCTTGCGTCGAAGGCGTTCATTTTCTCGTGTCGCTCGGCGTTCTTCCTCAGTTTGCTCACCGCGCATAGCAGCCATTCGTAGTCGTTTTCTCTCGAGGCGAGCTTCACGATCTTCTGGGGATTCCGTTTGTCGACGATGAACCTCCCGGACTCGATTAGCATCCCGTTCTGCCGTCCTTGCTTCATCTGGTTGTTCACTTCTCCGCGTATCTTGAGATAACCGAGCCTGATCACGGACACGGTCAAGCTCCTCAGCAGATAACTGTGACCTCCTGAACCTCTCCAGAGCAGCACGGTCTTCCATTATTCGCCGAGCGTCTGCAGGAGGAACACGTGCTTGAACGTCATGGTAATGGTCCTTCGTTTGGCTCTTTCACGTTCCTTTCGAGAAGGAGTCATATTTTCCCACCTCTCCCTCTCTCGGGCAGCCTTGCGGGCGCGTTGAGCAGCTTCATTCTCTGCTTCTTGATATCTGCGCTGGTGTTCCAGCGGGTCATCCTGTTCTTGTTTACTCTCTTGTACGTCATCTCGGCGATCACGGGATGTAGCCACGGCGGCACGTAGAACTTCTGTATCGTCCACATTCTGATGGTTATCCGTATCCAGCTGTTCCTCGGTGTCCCGCTCTTCGAGACTCATTAAGTCCAGCGTTCTTCTGGCATCTCTCTCGCGCTGGCGAGCCTTGCGTATTCTTGCAAGCCTTCTCTTTTTGGCAGCAGGCCCCTCGTATTCCGGTGGCGTTGCATTCTTCTCGAGCGTTTGATCCAGCCTTTCTTGTAGTACGTCACGTCTCGCGTCCCTGTACAGGACGGGTTAGCAAGATTGTTGTACAGCCCACGAACGTTTGTACCGCCTACCTGGCACGCTTGGTCCCAAGTTTTACTCGTCCCATGGTCGGGATAGTCTACTTGAACTCGCTGTTAATCAAACAAACAGTCCACATCACAACGCGTTAGACAGAAGTCTAAGTGCACCACGGAAAATACATTCTCAGTCACAGTAAAACGTAGAATTCACAACAACAAAACACGCATCTGCAAACCGGCAACACCCTGGGTTTTCCTTTTTCAGTACCGACCACAGGGTGCCCTGCGTACACTCTCACTCCCAACACCTCTGTCCCGGTTCCTCGGAGTACAAACTACGCGGAGACAACTCACACCCAGCACCGTGATGGATTTATCAGCTTTGTTTCAGACGCTAAATAAAATAAACCCTCGTTCTCAGGAGGTTGTGCCCAGAGTCTAAAGCCCCCCGTGCCGTTGGTCCCCAGTCAAAGGCACAGGTTCCAGCTCCTCCCCGGGATTCCATGTTGAACTTTCCGGGCCGTGGACAGCCAGACGTATCCGGTTTCTGTCCACTTGCGTCAAGCCGTCACCGCGGTCCTAAGACCGAATTCGTTACTGGTATGTCGGTCCCGTCGTAGTCCGATACCGTCCAACCCTTAAGAAATGCTGGCAGCATGAGCATGGCGCCCGAAAATGCCAAGGTCCCTCTCAGGACTCACACAGTGCCTTGCAGCCCTCACTCAAAGTTGTATGGTTTGGCATCTTCGTACTGCCCGCCTTGCCAGCTCCCATCGAAATAAACCGCACACATATCCCGCCTACGACATACCCATGAGGGCACGGAGTGGTTTTTGTTGCACCAAAAATGATGCAGCCGGTAAGTCAGGGTTAGAGCGCCAGGGCAGTACTGAGGTCTTCGTGCGATATCCTTTGCAGACTCCACCCAAATTATGTACCACGTCCAATTTTTGGTCAATCTTTTTGTACAAATCTGGGCTTAAGGAACAGCTCGGCTCCCACTGGTTTGGAGCTTCAGTGAATATGGCCAATGGGGTGACGCCAGTGTGCTCTCGCTCAGAGTGGGCGGTGGGCCGGAGCCCCTTAGCACGGCGCCCCTAGCGCAGGAGATCCCAACCCTGCGCTAGGCGATAACTTCACCCTAACTCTGCCCCAGGGGCCTCGGAGTATCTGTGATTGGCGAATGTCTCCAAAATATAGCTCTCTCATACACATGCACACACACGTGCAAACGCACACGCACACACACTCCATACAGAACTCTACACACGCCGCGCGCCTCCTGCGGGTCCTCGCTCCGCGCCACGCTGCGCTTTGTGAAAAGCAAATCGCACTGCATACAAATCTCAATATATTAATGTTACGGTTTTCTACCAATGAAAAGTCCAGATTTGTGTCTATTTGGGCGGCAGACAACAGACACACACACGCACCTTCGCCGGCTAAGGATTTTCGATGTATGTCTACTTGCGTCGCATGATTTTCTACGCTCGGACGTCGCTCATCCCACTGACATTGCTGTAGACGTCTCCACGCCATCACTGCTGCCACCGACAAAACACGCCGAGCGTGTTCAGATTTTCAGTGCCCGCCAGGGCGCGCTAAGGAGCCAACCGAACCTTCTTCGCTATCCAGATACAACGAAGCACCGACTTCTGACAAGCTCGCGCCTGCAGACAGCGTGGCATCGCCGACCGTTGTGCCCGCACCGTCAGACACAGCAAGCTCGCCACGGGAGCCAGACGACGAACCAGAACTGCTGCGGTCACACAATTCATAGACCCGCCAGCCACGGCGGAGTTTCCGCCACCGCCAAATGGCCTGGCCTCCACCGACGCACTTGACAGGGACACCGCAACACAGAGCAATACGCGCACCAGCGTGAGAGCATACTGTCACGGCAGCGCTCTCCGTCAATACATCTTCACCGCTGACGATCGCCACTCTGCCGCCAGTCAACGCGTCGGACGCGCCGCCTTGCACAGAGAAGCGAGAGCCATCGCGTTTCACGAAAGAGCTCCCAGATACATCGATGGACCCAGCGCTAGCGTCACCGGGCCCGCTCGCGATACGAACAGACCCACCCTGTACGTTTCTAGTACTCGTTCTCACATCGATGTCACCAGTGGAGCCGATGGATGCTGCGCTCGGCGACACGACCACGCCGCCGCTAGTCGTGGCGCCACTTCCACTGGTCGGAAACACTGATCCACATGCACTAGCCTGCGACGACCCGATATCAATCGACCATCACCGCCATCGCCAGCGAGTTCGCAGAGCCCCGCGATCTTCACCTTCTGTGAAGCCGACGAACTGGCCACAGCCCCACCGAGCAGCCTGCCAACAGCGTCGTTTCTGTCTTGCCACTACAACGCTACCTCTGGTCAAAAAATAAAATGCTTTGAGCGCTGCAGCCGCACACGCACAGCTTGTCCCACATGCCACCAAAGCAGCGAGCGACGTCATGCCGCCGCGAGACGTCAGGATGACGTCGGCTGCGTGCATGTCCTCTGGCTCCCCTCACTTCAGAAATACGGCGGATATCCTACGAAATAGCCAGCGTGCGTAAAAGGGAGCATTCTAAAACTGAAGGGCTGAAAACCTATGATTTCGGCCTCCTGCCACAGGTTTTGTCCAATCGGCCAGGCCTGGCCTTCCACCTTAGGTCGAAATCCAGGACTTTTTCCAACACTGACGAGATGGACAGGTACACGGCATGCGTCATTTTATCTACTTCCAACGTTTTATACTGAATTATTAGTCTGAACGATACATACTGAAACGCTAATAGCCACAAACGAATAAAACGTTTGTGGCTAATAGCGTTTCAGTATGTATCTCTGTCAAGATTGATGACCCCACTCTCTAAATCCAGCTCCTTTATCAGCTGCCGTCGTGCCTAAGCTGATCGCGTGGACCAAGACTTCGTGGGCTTCGCTGCGAAGCCAACCAGAAACGACGGCTTCAAAAAAGGCAAAGGTTATTGCATCTTACGACACCCAACTAAGGTAACCCGACACCTTTGCGACTTCCACGGAACCGGACTGGTCCACACAAGTTTTTTGTTTGAGGCGTTTATGTTCTTACTGTGGTTTAGTGCAGCATTTGCTGGCAGCAAAAGCAAATGCTGCACCCACTTTGCCCGTTTTTTGCGGAATGACTGGCTTTTGGCGCCTGGGTTCTGAAGCATTAGACACTGTGTCTTACGATCAGGGGTTAGCAGTAACTTGTCTGGCAGTACAAAACAGTACTGTAGTAGCAGTACTATTACTGTAGTAGCCAGTAGTTTGCAGAATTTATGAGCTACTGTACTATAGTAACCAGTAGTTAGCTTCACTGGTCCGATAGTACTGTTTTGTACTGCCGAGATCCAGAAGAGATTTTTACCAATAGGAAGGCATGCAGACTCGATAATATGAACTCTAGTAAACCTACAATGGTGTGCACATGCACCAACCACACAATGTGAACAATTCCTGTTATTAAGTGCGATTATTCGATAGTAGTTCGGCAGTACTACAGTATTACTGCTGTAGTAGTCCAGAAGAACGAAATCAAGCTACTGATTACTATAGTAGTTAGAAAGATGGCACTGGCAAACTACTGGCAGTAGTTAAGAATAAGTGCCAGTACTGCCAACCCCTGCTTATGACATCTCAAGCGATGAGATGGTCGTGCGGAGGCTAATGATTGGCTGCGACCAGGTGTGGCTTATGACCTAACTCTGGTTAATGAGATCTCAAATACGGTACAGCAACGGACAGAATGCAACTGCCACCTTCCTTTGTTAAAACAGCTGTACAATATCCATACCTTTTTTAGTGAGAGTGGTTAGCGTGCCCAACTGGCAAGAGGCAGGACTGCCCAAAACCTAGCTCTAAAACCGAACAGTGTATACACGTATACCGACAGTGGTACTCAACCATTCATTCGGAAAATTTCTAGCGAGGGGGATTCTGGTGCTGTGTAACGAGCGCGGCTAAATGGAGCTTCGACCTCGGTCGGCATCGAAGCGTCGACACCCCCGCCAGCTAGTGAGTCCAGTGAAAGCGATGGCAGTATAGAGGATAGCTGGCATGAGCTGTCGACGGATTCGAGCGATGAGAATCGTGTAGGCACGCCGCCGGAATCGTTAAGCAACTTTGACTCCTCGAGTCGTCCGAGCACTCCGCCAGATCCGGGAAACGTTGCCACAGCGAGCTCCACTAGCAACGCAGACGGAGAATTGGGGAGGAGATCAGGTGGGCGATGAGGGACCGCCTCTGGGGATGACACGATTCGATTCTTGGGATGACTTCCAGGCCTATCTCAACCAATACATGGCGCACAGCCACCAGGTACTGTGTATTGTATGTTGTATTTGATTTTCGCTGAATGTCCTAATTGAGGTACGTTGTTGCTATTAACTTCTGGTAGATCTTTCGAGTTCATACAAATAACAAGGTAACAGCTCGAAACATTAAGATTAAGAAGTCGGGCTCGTCCGCGCCGCTTATACCGCCAAAACTTTGGTGAACGCACTCTGGTGCCTTCAAACCACAGGGACAGGGTAAACGCGCGCGCCAAGAATCGAGGAGGCTAGAATGCAATGCGCAAGTACGTACTTCAGTTCACATTACTGTCTCGATGAGACAGTAATGTGAACTGAAGTGAGATGGGTTCGTTTGGCTGTGTTTGGCTGAGTTGAGTGAACAATTAGCGGAGGTGCGTCCACGACATGAATCTACCAGTGGTGGCCCGACACGACACATCGATTTGAGTGACAACAACGACGACTTCAACATCGCCAGCCCCCCGCGCACGTGGACGACCCAAAGCGAAGCCGAAGAACGTTAAAGCAAAACGTAACTTGGCAATTGTGATGGCTGCTGAGGACGCAGAGATGTACAACATGCAGTTAAATTTAGATTCAGTGTCAAAGCTTGTTTCGGATACCCCGGAATACAGCACGACTGCCGCGCTGTTGAGTCGCTTCAAGGTGTTTGCATTCGAGACGAAGTTGAAGTCCCCGATTGCACGCCAGATTGCTTCACTACCAGCAACAAAACAACTTTTGCGAGCAAACGAGATCGTGCGAATATTTCCTATGGACTTGCTGAAGAAGTGTGACAGGAAAGTGGCCGCCCTTCAGACAGCTCACAAAGGGCTTGCCGAACGAGACATTGCACTCGAAGTAACCGGAGTTGGTGTGTTTAGCACGGCAACGGTAGCCATCATGAAGCGCTGGCACCGTGTCATGACAGCGATCAAACAGATAAACAAGGCGACGACATGGGCAGCAGGCGTTGACTTTTCGTTATCAATTTCACCTGAGTATCATACAGAGAGTGCCCCTGATATGATTGTCAAGTTGCACGACCTGCCCCTACTATCTGAAGAGGTACGTTTCAAGTGATATTTATCGCCGGTTACCAACCTTCCTATTAACATGTTTTTCACCAATTGCAGATTCATATACTTGATCTTACCTCAAAGTGGAAGATAGGTGACTCAATGATGCGTATTATGCTGGAAAAGTTGTTCGATAAAAACCGTACGGTGCTGATTGTGGACCCATCAACGAATGGCATCGTTGTAAATGGTAAAACCACCACCAACCGAGCCACGCTCGAGAATCTCTTTGCTGGCCTTCAAACGAGATTGTGTTGGTGCCGATCAAGTGCAACGGGAATCATTGGTGCTCGATCATGATGCGCTCAAAATCGAACGAAGCGTACTACTACGATCCGATGCAATCTTCATACAAGGTCAGTGTTCGAGCAGTGGCACAGATGCTTGCGACCATGCTGCCAGAAGCCACCGCGTCACGCTATCGGATCGGACCGTGCAGCGTCGATTTAGGGACCCAGCTCGACAACTACAACTGCGGATTGTATGTTCTTCTAGCATTTGAAATGCTTGCAGGGGGTCAAGGGCTAGGATCGCTAGACAGAAAGACACTGCAATACCTTCAGTACAGATACCTTTGTATGTGCATCTAATACAGTTCTTTCATAGATTCAGTCCTTAGTGTTTGTGGCTTGTCATATTAGTCTAACAAACAAAAGCGAGTTGCATGCTTGTAGAGGACCACGTAGCTAGATATATGCATCACTGATAGACCAGCAACTGAACGACGAGCAGTAGCCACGCTAATGTACCGCAAGAACGCATCGTATATTTGCAGCAAAGTCAGGAAGGTAGCCGGCTGACGACATAAATATCTAGGGCGGGTACCTGAGGGTGATTAGAAGTAGTTAAGAAAGATACGTGTCTTAATATGCCGAAGCACTAAGCAAGAAATAGACGTCTCGAAAAAATGAGATTTCTTTGGCCTCTTGCTGTCTCTCTTATATAAACGTGCTTCCGGATACGCGTATACACTTGGCTCCGGCTCTAATACAATTGGGCACGAATTGGGTACTAGTTGGTCACAGGTGGTGTTAGTTGGTCATAGTTGGGCACAGTTGGGTAGCCTGTATCTTGCCAGTTAGGCACGGTAACACGTGCCTTTTTATTTTATGATTTGCAATAGTAGCAAAGTACTATAAATACTGGCAAAATTAGGTAGGCAGCTGTATTTTTTTTTTTTTTTTTTGCACTAAACGTTGGTCTTGAGTGCTTTGTTAATGCCCTCGTTACAGTATCGACCTTGATAGACTCCCACGCCGAAATTGCACGCTTTATCGTAGCTATGCGTTTTTCTTTTACAGTCGTAGCGGTGGCATTTTCGAACAACCACAGAACCTTGAGTTTTGCCTTTAAGGGTCCTATGATGCCAACGTCTAACGGTTGGCCAACCGAGGTGGCGTTTTTGGTAATGGTTGGAGCACAGTCATAAGTTCGTCCGAGACAATTGCCTCGGATTCGCCCGACACATGACACTCTAAGTTATCCACGAGTAGAAGGGAATAACTTGTAATATGCTGTTGCAGCAGGGAGCGTAGGTAGAACTTCCACACCCGAGCATCCATCCAGGCTTTGGTCTGAACAGTATAAACAGGCCCTGAAAAATAGTACAGTCAGTCAGCGATAATAATATTAATAAAAATAATGCGACGCACCTTCGGGGTAAGTCAGCAGTTCATCGTTTTCGATGATTCCGTTTTGTTCCCTGCGCACAATGAAGAGCAGTGGGAGTTTCACGCCATCGGCACGAATAGTGCAAACAGAGTCAATCTTGCAGAATGTTTTTGCTGAGCGATTATAGCAGACGACTGGCCCTTTTCGGACAGTATTTTGCCAGGCGGTGAATCAAAGTAAATTCCAGGCTCGTCGCAATTAAACACCTCACTAGCAGCATAGTCGCTATAGTTAGCCTTGAAAAACCGAGCAAATTTGTCTTGAACTCTACTAAATCCTCCAGTTTTTCCTGTAACAACAAACACACGAAATAGTTAGATATCGATTCCGTACGCTTTAACAGCGAGTTTGTACGTGTATGCAGCAGAATCTACATATAACGAGCAAACAATACAGTTTAGGAGCAGCTATTCCCTTTAAACCATGCGGAGTACGCTTGGTGAAACCGTGCCGATACGCAAAACGGCGTAGCAACCTCATCAGCGACTCATACGCTGTAAGTCATCCTTCTTTCCCTTAGTGTAGTCCTCCAGCCATCCTGAGTGTACCTCACGAATGTAAGAAGCCATGATAGAGGCTGTAATGGGCAGGCTATCACGGTGAGTGTTCTTCATGAAGGTGATGAGTTCCACTCTGAATGGGATGCTCTCGGGGCGACCAGGCGCTCGGGACAAAGTCTTCTCGCTGCCTTTACACGCAAATATGTCACTCTCGTTCTTCCGCCATGTATTGTACGTCTACCGCGGTATTTTTGAGACCGCAACAGAAGGTCTCAGCCAGCGCGCGGCGCTGCGCGCTGGCTGAGACCTTCTGTTGTTAAGAGGACACACCGTTTCTCCTTCATTGAGTAATGCGTCCGGCGCTGTTCAGGCTGAGAGAACACATCATCGAGGAGGGCCGCAATGGCGAACTCCTCTGACACCTGAAGCGCTGTACCTGATGGCGGGGGCTCAGAGGGGACTCCGAGGGGGCTCCGAGGGAGCTCGGCGGCTGCCTCCATTTTACCAAGTGACTGGCGCAGAATTACAACGGCGATTTAGCGTTTTGATATAGCGTTTCGGGTAATCTGACTGGGTAATAAACTGGATGTTCCCATCATGCTTTATCGTGCACGCCCTTTTACGTTGACTAATAGCGAGTTTTGGTGGCAGTTGCATTCTGTCCATTGCTGTACTTCGTGTTGCCTCACCGACATTGGCCAATATTCTTTTTCAGGTCACAAATTATTTCATTAGACAAAACAATTCGGTACATTGTACCCGACGGCGTAAATTTCACTGCAAAGAACCGGTGTATTTTACGATCCATCGCCTTTTCTGGAACATGACGACGCGCCTGAAAAATGTTTTCGTGCCATCATCTAAATGGAATATCTAAGCGCATGCCGCCTGCACGTCCACACACAGACAGCTGTGAAGCCATAAACATGTTAATAACCAATGGATACCACTGATGCCGTTCGCAAACAACACTACGTCTTCTATGCTAAGCTTCATACAGGATTGGTGCGGCAGGACACGTGTCTATCTTCTTAGTTGTAGACACCATACAAATGTATTTATACATGCACACATTGATGTGCAGTCTACTGTTGTGTTTACAGTATACACATATAAAACCTACTTATGTGTGCATGCGTCTAGAGATTTGTATTCGATGCAATCCACAACACGTCTGGCGGGGGCCAACTTTTGGCGCACATTTAAGAACTCTGGGAATTCATGCCCTCGTGTAATTGTTAGCGATAAACTTTAGTAGTCAATTATAACGCTATCATTTCTTACCTTATATTATAATGCGATGGGACGGTGTTTGTGGACCTCCAGTTCTCAAAACGAAAGCTTCGGCGGAATGGACGGCTGGATCGCGGTAATAAGCGATTGGAATTCATGTAGGATGATGATCACTATTGGCTACGCACTGGATGTCAATTCGACATGGAGAGCTACGCAATGGTGACTGTCGACACCGAAGTCAGCCCGCTCATGCGTTGACACGAGCGCTTAGGGCACCTCAATGTAGCAGCCATTAAGCACATGGCTGAGAAAGACACAGTTGTGGGAACGAACATTCCAGCGGAATTGTTCAGAAAGAAATTTACTTGTTTGATACGTAAATCCGCAAAGCAGAGACGCAAGTCTTACAAGGCCAGTGCAGCGGAGAAACGAACAGAGGTGTATTATGAGCGACTGATGTCGGACACGTGTGACATGTGCAAGTATCTGTCTGGGGTAGAAAACTATCGCTACTTCCAACTCATCCAGGACGAGGGATCACGATACAAGTGGTGCTTCCCACCGAAGAGCAAGAATGGAGCAAAAGCAAACACAATTAAGTTGATGACAGAGCTCTTAGCGCAAGGCCGCCGAATTAAGACCTTCACTAGTGGTGGTGGCGGGGCGTTCGTGAACACAAAGTTGATGAGTTTCATAGTGGCGCGTGGATTTGATTCGTCCCTACTCGTCCGTACACACCTGAAGAAAATGCGCTGGTGGAAAAGCTGAATGGAGTATCAGTGAACAAGATACGAGCGGCAAAGCACGCCGTTGATCTTCCAACACAATTATGGCCCGATGTGCTACCATACATTATGGACATTGATAATCTGAGTGCGACGCGGGCACTTAAGGGCAAAACTCCATCTGAGAAGTTGTTGGGCTGTAAGCCCGACCTCGGCAAAGCCCGAGTTTGCGGCTGAGTGAGCTTTGTCCATGTTGCGAGGCGGACCAACAAGCTCAGTCCAAAGGCAGAACCAACGTTGCTGTTGGGTTTTGCACGCTTGGAGCCGGGGTATAGATTGCTACACCTAAGGACGGGTAAAGTCGTGGAGGCACGGGATGTGAAATTCCGGGAAGATATTACAGTGAATAGGTAATATCGGGAGGCACTGCTGCTCTGGCAGTAAGGCAGATATGAGCACATACCGTTTGTGCCTCTGTCCGTGGAGTATGTTGCGGACAGAGGCGTGTGTGAAAATGCAGCGCACATGGCAGATCTACCGAGAATAGTGACTTCGTGTCACAGTGAGCAAGCGGCTGATGCCCTCGGCACGCAGGGCTCAGGGGGAGTGACATCATCTAGTAGTGATATGTCGGAATTGGGCAAAGATCCACAACCTCGGGTGATTGGTCACGGAGCGGTAACAGCTCGTGGATCAGCTCAACCCCCGACCTCGGGTGATTGGTCACGGAGCGGTAACAGCTCGTGGATCAGCTCAACCCCCGGCATCAGGAAGTAGACAGGCACGCCAGAAACGACGTAGTACTGTGACCCCACAGACACCGTTGAGGCGGTCTATGCGGCAAACGCGAACTAATGTGAGACTAAGGGAATATTAGTTGATGGTTGAGGAGGCGTTTGTAGGGGATCCTACTACATTAGAAGAAGCATTGAACTCACCTCAGAGAGATGAATGGAAGGCAGCTCTCAAGGCAGAGCATGACGCGCTGATTCGAAATAACACTTGGAAGCTAGTTGACCCGCCGACTGTGCCCTGACGGACACTCAGCGAAGATTCTCACAGCTAGATGGGTCTTGCGTGTCAAACGTGACACCTTGGAAAGATCCTGCGGTACAAGGCAAGATTAGTTGTTCACGGATACAAGCAACGCCTTGGTCTGGAGTATTGGAAACCATACTCATCCGTTGTGCGATTGGTTACGATGCTGCTAATTTTGCTGATTGCGCTGATCTTTTTGTTGGAAGCGAAGTATATCGACTTCGACACGGCGTTTCTGAACAGTTTGATGAAGGACTTGCTTATTTTCATGGAACAGCCTGTATATTTTGACGACGGCACAGGACGTGTCTGTCATCTTGAAAAAGGAAAATGTGGATTGAAGCAAGCGGGAAGGATTTTCGTACCAGACACTGCATGCATACCTGATAAAGATTGACTTTTAGCAGAGCAGCTTTGACGTTGGACTCTACTTTCGCTATGTCGAAAGACGAATCGTGCTGGTGACTGTATACGTGGACGACATGTTGATCGTTAAGTCGAAAGACATTGAGCTAGTTCTTGAAGAGCTACGAGCACAGTTTTCAATCAAAGATTCAAGGCGTGTACATCACCTGCTCAGGCATGGAGGTTCGTTATGAACCTGGAGTGCTGCTGCGTTTGTCATATACAGCGCAGATCGATAAAATTCTGAAAAGGTTTAAGATGGCAGACGCACGATCGGTACATTCACCGCAAATGATGAACGAAAAGCATTGTCAGTTGAAAAGGAAGAAGACAAGATCAACAAGCGTCATTGCAACAGGAACGTTCAGAACGTGGGATGCGGGCGATCTTTTTAGTTGAGGGAGTCGAATAACAAGACCGAGAAGAAGAAGACCAACATACCAATATCAAAGCAGCCGTTATATCTGCTGTTATTTCGCTCATCAAACACATAATCCGACATACGCACAGCTCATTACAAAATTTACTAATACATTACTTAATCTATACCGATTTGTACCGGTATGTGATGAGAGTAACGGGGTCCAAGTGGGACCCAGGGGTCCCGCCATCCGTTTCATTTCGCCGGCTTACCTGAACGCCCACTCGTCCAAACGGATGTACCATAACATAATGTTACTTTGTTCATATAAAACAGTTGGCGGGACCCCGGGGTCCCGCAAACGATACTGCCCACGACCAGAATTATTTATTTTTGTTTGGCTGCCCGGCTTTGAGTTAAACCAACCACTTCAGACGGCATCCATTTCGTTTTGGCAGAAAGAAATAGACATGCGCCTTCGTGGTGGCGGCTACCAGGGGCTAGCACCTCAACGAAAACGAGCGAAAGCCCCCAACAGAGTTGAAGCAGCCTTACTACGAGCGACGAGAAGCTTGGGAAAGAGGCAATTGACAAGATGCGGAGCGATTGGAATTCCTGGGAGACTCGTGCTGAAGGAAGAGGATGCAGCAATCCGAAGGCGTAACAATAGCTTTGATTGAGCAGGGACTATCTGAAGGCGAGATTAGAGCCGTTCTTCCAGTTGGCAGCAGTAGCGTTTGTCGTTTATGCAAAATGGTTGAAGATGGCGTTGATGTCTTCCACACGCGACACACTCGGGCAATACCTTCCCACGCGTTTAGTGAAGAGGTGATTTAAGACTTCAAAACTAACTGCTCTACTTGGATTTTAGAAGACGGCTATCCTTGCTCCCACCGCCACCCGCGTCAATATTTTACAGAGCCAAACATCACGCGGAAGGTCGTTCATGCGCGCTATGTTGATGACGTTAAACGAGCCAAGCCCAATGCACGAACGATGAGCTATTTCAGATTTACTCAGTATAGAAAGTTTTAACATCCTGAAGCGCCTAACTCGCACCTCAACTGACGAATGTGACTACTGTGTCCGCCTCGACATATTGCTTCGACAGCCTGATCTCACTGAAGAAGAGAAAGCTCAAATTACACAGCAGAGAATTATGCACCTGGAAGAAGCAATCGCCCAAAGACGCTTCGACTCGGCATTTATTAAAGACTACACTTCGTTGCATGCACCGGAGCAACGACTAGCGCATGCTGGGTTCACCGCCGGTGTATAAGATGGCACCCAGCCATCGTGTTCCATTAGCTCGAGACTCAGCAAGTTGGTAGCATCACTGCTAGCGTACTGCACATCTTCCAGCTCGAGAACGATCTCACCCTCGGAAGCTGCGTCCGCTGCGCAAATCCGAACCTGTCCGCACGCATCGCTGGTGCTGCGCTCGCCTTTCCAGACAATAAATGACTTCGTATCTTCTCGCATGCTGATGAAGGCTGTCCAGCTTGTGCACACATGCACACCAGCGCCACTGTCGACCATCCATTCGTCACAGCCATAAGTTGAGTTCTGCATAGCGTTCATCAACGTGTCCGACAATTCTGAATCCAGATTAGCGACACGAACCATCTTGATCAATGATACATCACCACCGTCAGAGGCAGTTGAGCTGCCCCAGCGCACTAGCAACATCGAAGTCGACTTGTTCTTGACACCGGAGCCAGTCGAAGTCGCCGCTTGGTCTTGGTTCTGTTTCTTCGACACAAGGTAAGCACGACAGTCACGCTTAAGGTGGCCAACATGGCCACAGTGGAAATACTTTTGGGTCTCACGCTGCTTTCCGTTCTTACCTTTAAACCTCTTCTTCTTGCTGCCACTCTGCTGTTTCTGCCGCTTCTCACCGCTCGACTGTTACTGTTGCATCTGCATTATCGGGGTATGTTGAGAACCTTTGCTAGGCAAGCTGCTTCACTACGCTGCTTGTCAATCTCCGCCTCGCTTCGCAACGTGTTTAGCACCTCCAAGAGAGACGGTGTACTGCCTTCACGTACAGCCTTGTCAAACATCTGCACCACGCTACGATACTCGAATGCCATACCCTGACGAATCACTTTTACTATCCCGTCATCAGAGATCACGTCGTTCATGTTGCGTAGTTGGCGTCGCATCACCTCCATCTCATCGAGGTACTTTTCCATGTTCATTCCAGCTGTAAATGAGTACGAGTACTGCTTCTTACGCAGATACAGCGCATTAGCAAAGGCACGCTTGGTTTTCTCCTCTTCAAACGCCATCCACATATCGTGCGCGATGTCCATCATGCAGACCTTCATTGCGTCCTTGGCTGGCAGGCCACGGAGGATAGCATCTCGTGCCACGGCATTCTTCACGTCAAAGTCTGCGACGTCGGTTGCAGTCTGAGCTCGACTCTCAGAGCCATCCACGACAACCCAGCACTTCCTCTGCGCCAGATACGACTGCAGCAACGCCTTTTAGAGGTCGAAGCCGCCATAGTCTTCGTACTTAGGAGGTTTACGGCTTCCATACAGCCGCATCCCAGTCCTTCTCCCATCACCACCGAGCCCGTCCATTCCCAAATCATGTGTAGCTACCGCCAGATCAGGTCCCGCAGAACTCAGGGTTGGTGGTGCGGCTGCCGCCCCTGTTGCCACAGCCGTTGCCGCATTCGAAGGCGAGTTGCCATCAGTAGAGTTTACCATTGTCGTTGAAGCTCGAAGAGCTTGGGCTCATAACCAAAGAGCTTTTCCGGCCCCGTGCAGCTCTTAGACACCGAGTGTGTGCGAGCTTTGTAGACAGTGCGGGAAGGTCGGACGAGCGTAGACGGGTTGTAGTCAAGGTGAAGTAGGCAGTAGGAGTTGCTTGTGGGTTTATGCTCAAGTTGAGAAGTGAGCCACCCTACTTATATTGTTTGTTAGTGCTCGTGAACACTGGAGGAACGCACCGTTGGCCCAAAACCTCCTGAACACTGTCACACCGCCTGATCATCACAGCCTCCACAAGATCCATTTGTGTGGCTACTAGCATCAAGTTAGCCGATGTTCTTGGGCAGACGCCGGAGTGCTCGAGCTCGGCGTCACCCGCCGCAGTTGGTGACGTCCACCAAAACACGCTTACACTAGCCTTTACTATGGAAACGTCATTGACCACTCCAACCACATGCACGTAGCGAACACGATAACACAACTAGCCCATCCGCTAGATCTCTTACCTCCTTCCTCTTATAATTGAAATTATGTTATCCTCCGTCGCGTTCTTCTCTTCCAGCAGCTTTTCGTACCCCCACCTTGAGCTCGTCCGACGTGAAGATCTGCTCGAACGGCTTGTCGTCTCCGCGGTGCTCCCCGCGTCGCCCTAAAACACCAGGGAGTTCCTCGCCTTCATCTCGCCCTGGTACGCCTCGAAGCCCACGTCCTGCCCACCAATGCCCACGCTGATGAGCCTCGTTGAAAACGTGACCTTCTGGGTCTTGTGTACGTCTTATGCCATGGACAGCGGCGTCATGCCACTGGCGAGCTTGTACTAGGGTTACAAGGCAGCGCACTCGCAGGTTTACGCCGGTACGTCGCCCTTGAGCTAGTTACTGCTCAGTTGGCACGAGTGCACACCCAGCACGAAGCTGACGGCGTCCATAATGTTGGACTTGCCGCTGCCGATGGGCCATGACGGTCGTGAAGCTGTGAAATTCTCGAGCTTCAGCCGCGCCATGCACAGGCACATTTGATATACGACCTCAATTTCCACTTTATTTAATCGCCTTCTTACTTTTTTACGTGGGTTAATTCTTAACTTAAGTAAAAGTCACGTAAAAAGCCAACACTGTTATTTGTGGCCTGGATGTGCCTCATTGAAGCTCCAGGTGATTGCGTGTTCGGCGAACGTGCCTTCTTTTTCGAACCTTTTGGCTGCCACTCAGAGGTGCATAGCCCGGGCGTCTGATTACAGGAGGCGTATACCTGTCAATCCATTGGCCGAAAGAGCACGAGCAGGTATACGCCTGCGTGTATAGTCAAATAAACGCCGCTTGGGCTCTGCTTATCAGTTGGTGCACGCCGACAACCGCTCCACTCGTCGAGATGTGTATATGGCTGCCTTCGCGGTTGCCGCAAGCCATTTCAATCTGCAGTGCTTGCATCGCCGAGGCTAGCTGCAGGGCAGTAACGAGGAAAACCAGATCCTGCACAGACCTCGCGCCAGGATGTGCCCCGCAGCATGAAATATCCTGCCGCCAGATGCCCCCAACACCATCCAAAATGAGGCGCGTGTGAGCGCCGCTCCACTGAGCGGCTGCCAGTTTTGCAGCGACCGCGGGCGAGCCATTCAGCAACGTGGCAGATCGGCTCGTCCGCTCGCGGCGGTTTCGCGGGCTTCCCGGCACTCGCCGCCAGAGAAGTGGCCGCAGCCTTCAGGCCAGCGCCGCCAGTTACCCTCACCACGTTTCCACCCCATGGTGCACTCCCCACCCGCACCACCTGCGTGCTCGCCATCCGACGGAGCCCTGCCAGTCTGGGCACTGCAGTCTGAAGGCGATGGAATCGAGGAGCTTGCTATTCTCAGCAAGGCAGGCAGGCAGATAGATACTTTGCCACAAGACGCGGCGGCCGCGGTATCAATGTACGTTGCTCCCTTCCCTCGCGCAAATTTCGAAACGCGGCATACTGGAATCCAGTGCGCGACTCAGGTATACGCGCCTGCGAAGGTTTCCTTGAAGCGCAAGCGTATACAAAGATCGGCCATATGTGACCCGGTCCATCGCCCGTCCGATCCAGCCGCTCGGCTCGCATTCTTCTTCTTTACCGCAGGCGCACAGGCCCTCTTTCAGTGCTCGCTGCTCTAGCAGACTCGAGCGCCCCTCGGCCAGCCAAAACCAACCACACGCGACACAACACCCAGCGGTGGCTGCAAGCTCGCGACCTTCTATATTTGGGGGCGTCTTTTTCCAGATCTCAACCGTCAGCAACAGCCGCGCCATACTCAGCGCAAGACAATCGCCAGCTGCCTCAAGGCAAGATCGCGCAGCGTCCTAGTCGAGAATTCACCGCGTTTGGCTCACACCACCACGACAGACAGTAGCAGGATGGTCTCCAAGAAGGACCTGCCGCTGCTGCAGCACGCCGGCTACGCGGCCACGAGCCCCACGGCCTCGTCCGTGTCGTCCTCCTACTCGCGCGTGGCGTCCGAAGAGCTCATCGTGCCGGCCGCCGACAGCGTCAACTCGGTCTACTACGGCGTGGACGCCTTCTCCCCCACGCTCGTGGACTTCTACACGGTGGACCAGAAGCGCATCGTCTGGTCCTCGCGCGCACCGCAAGATGATGACCACGCTGTACCGCGCCTGGCACGGCAAGAGCTGGAAGATCTACTCGCTGAGCTTCTGGGCCAGCCTGTGCGCCATCTTGGCCTTCACGCTCTTCATCACAGGCATCACGGGCGAGGCCATGGCGCACGGCGCGCGGGGCTACAAGGCCGCCCGCGAGCCGGGCAACGAAGTCCACTCGTCCGTGGACTTGCCGCTGCTGCTGGCTGCGGCCTTCTTCTTCGTGTACCACACGGTGACCTACTTGGAAGTGATCAACTGCTGCCACAACCTCGAGATCTGGCTGGACGAGTACTTCCACGGCAGTGAACCGGTGCTGGAACGCCAGTACCTGGGCTTCTTTCCCAGCCGCATCGACTACTGGACGGCCGTTATGGGCATGCTGGGGTCGCTGCTCTACGTCTTCGCGCGGGCCTACGTTTGGGTGCGGGCCGACACGGAGAACTTCGGTGTCGTGGACGTCAAGCGAGACGACCTGAGCCTCATCGTCGGCTACTGGGTCCCCTTCTTCGCTGGCTCGTTCCTGCTGCTGCTGAGTGCCTATCTGGCGCATGTTGAGGTGGTCCACCAGTGGTTCTCCTGCCGGCTTACCACCCTGGAGACCTGGGTCACCGGTACGTTTCTGATATATCTTTTGGTGCATTGAGGATGGCGAGAAAGTTCGCTGCTGACCTTGTGTGTCCTTTGAATCAGGCTTGAACATGATGGCCATGATCGGCTTTTTCCTGTCGTCGACGCTGCAGTTTATGGACCCGTTCTCCGTGCTCTTCTCCTTCCAGGCGTGCGTGGTGCCCTTCGCGTCCGGGTGCATGCTTGGACTCGGCTCCAGCGTGCTCAGCCTTATGGAGCTGGAGAACATCCACAAGCGCCACAAACACCCGGAGTACGGTCTTTTCGAGACGCCTTCAGGCTACGGGTCGTTCAAGCAGCAAGTATAAGTAGTATGCATGGTTCACCATTGAGCTTGCTGTGGTAGCAAACAATACAGAGTGCAGGCAGAGAGACAGGTTAATATTGATCTTTCGTCAACGCTTCATCGTGATCCTGCGTCTCCAAAGCCACTTTGTACGATCGGTGAATCAGCTTGACTAACCCACGTAAGCTCCAGTGAAGAGCACCTTCAGAAATTGGCCGCGACTCTGAATGTCGGCGTTCGCCGGGTACGTGCTCAAAGCCTTCTCCACAACAGATACGTGTTCCTTGGCCACCGAGGCGTTCTCCTCTGCGCACAACAAGACACCAGGTGTGGTAGGTAACATCGAGCGCAGAAAGCGACACAACAAGTTATTCTGTCGTACCCATGTTGGAGCAGAAGACCACCAGAGCCCAGCAACCTTCCGCCTGCAGCGCTTCATTCTCCGGGTGCGTCTCCATCGCCTTCAGCACAGCCGTGATCGCGCCTTGCTCCCGCACCAGCACCAGGTTAGGCACTACAAACTCAGCAACGAATAAGTGCGTTTCCATTCCGAACCATCCACCTCGCAGCCCAACACACCGCAATGGAAGGCGACGTTGCGCAGCGCGTGGCAGCCATCCTCCTGCACAGTTCCGTTGGACATGTTGCGCTCCATGGCCTCCACGATCGCCTTAATTGCGCCAGCCTCTCCAGCAGCCTCCTTGCCAACCGCTACACAATACAAATTAAGTTAAGTGAGTCCTGCATTCCAAGATGTGTCAACTGTCAGACCCTACGGTTGTTGAACGTGGCGTGCGAGAGCTTGGAGAAGCCCTCGGCCGCCACGAGCGGAGAGTCGCTCTGCACCATGGCGATGGCATCGGTGACCTCTGCAGGCACCGCCACCATGGCCTCCTTGCCCTCCTCCTGCACGCGCGTACTCGACCGCACCACCACCATGACGTTAAATTGCTCTGTCTTGTTGGTCTCGGATTCCGTACCACAAATTTGGTACACAGGAAGTGCCACCCCAAAGACTGCAGCACACGATTACGAGGCTTCTTACCCATTTTAAGTGCTCCAACATCAAAAATGGTACTATCATTCCATCTCCACACCCTCAAAAACAGAAGCCACACCTTCTTCACTTTCTCTATAATCAGCAGGTTAGTATGGGGAACAAGCAGGCCAAGCCGGCGACAACGTCCTCTACGTCTCGCGGGTTCCGCAGCGCCGACGAGATCGCGCCTCCCTCTGTGCCTGCTCCGGCGTCGTCGTCTACCGCTCGTGCCGCGTCGGCGCCGCCACCACCGCCGCTGCACTCGCTGCTGGAGACCAAACTGGCCGACGTGGACGTGTCCGCGGTCTTTTCGCAGCACGAGATGCTTTCGATCCGCAAGCACCTGGCGGCGGTGCTGGGGCAGCACGAGAACGACGCCGTAGTGATCCCCAAGGACGAGTTTTTCCGCTTCCTGGCGGGCGGAGACGGCAACTCGTCCAGTCTCTATGTCAGACGCCTCTACGCGATCTTTGACATGGACAAGAAGGGCCACGTATGAGGGAGTTTATTTGCTTAAAGAGTAGAGAAATTGAGAGCTTATAGGTGCTGGATTGTTGCCGCAGGTGACGTTTGAGGACTTGATGAAGGGCTTGTCGCTGCTGAGTCAGAAGGCCACGCGGGAGCAGAAGCTCATGCTGTCGTTCTACCTGTTGGACCCCGAGGGCACGGGATTTATTTCCAAGAAGATGACGACGGAGTTGTTGCGCTCGTGTCTGGCAGAATGCAACGGTGCGTGGGTGTCTTTTTAGCTGGTGCTGGAAGTGCAGCTAATTTTTTACTGTTTTTATGGTGATGATTAGAGCTGGAGATCTCGCTGACAGAAGCGCAGCTGGCGC
The DNA here is from genome assembly GCA_011947335.1 of Phytophthora constricta. Taxonomy (NCBI): domain Eukaryota; phylum Oomycota; class Peronosporomycetes; order Peronosporales; family Peronosporaceae; genus Phytophthora; species Phytophthora constricta. The sequence continues at coordinate 26,749 of JAAVTI010000187.1, forward strand.
ATATTGTGGACAACACCTTCTTGGACGCTGACTTGGACCACAACGGTGTCATTGATCTGGCGGAGTACCAGGTGCGTTTGTTGTCGGCTCATGTATCGGCGATCCAGCAAGATCGTGTCATTAACGCGTGCTTCTGTTCTGCCTCTGTATCCGGTATCTAATTGTGTTTATAGGCTCTGGATGCCAAGCACCCAGGACTGTTTGACTTCCTGACCGTGGACGCTTTCGGCGTGCTCAACCACCTTGAAAAGGTGCACTCCATGAGCATCACCGTTCCACAGTAAGGCGCAATAGCAGCTTGGCCGCGAAAGTTGAGAGTGTCTACTCAATTGCCCGATTGTACCCTCAATACATTTGCAAGCTTTTCAGCGAGGCTGGCTCAGCTTCGCGCTTTCATTTACAAATTAGCGATGCATACCTTCAAACGTGCTGCATCGCAACGGGTGTTTGCTTGCCTTTCCTAGAGCTAATAGTAGCAGCTTACTTCTTCTCCGGCAGCTTGGCGGGGGTCATGCCGGTAATGCCGTAGAGGGCAATGTATGCCTGCTGCTTCTTGATGAGGCTGGTGGAGATGGCGCTCTTCTTCATGCCAAGGCCCCACTTCTCGTCGAACGAGGCGGAGGCAGCAGGGGCAGCAGTCTTGGGGGCAGCCGGCTTGGCAGCGGGGGCTGCCGGGATGGCCGGGCCGGGCACCGTCTTCTGCGGCACCTGTGAGGTCACCAGGAAGTCCTGGGGCACCACGGGCTCGTGGGTCTTACGGTCCACGGGTACGTCCTCCTTTTAGGGGCTGCTCCTCCTCCGAAAGCTTAGGGGCAGCGGGGGCGGCCGGGGTTTCCTCAACCTTGTAGTCCGTGAAGGCGGCGATGGACTCCTCGTCCTCCACCGTGATCATCATGGGCTGGCCCACAGGAACGTTCTCCGTGCCCTCCGGGATGAGGATCTTGGCCAGGAACATGTCGTCCGTGGCCTCGTAGTCCACGACGGCCTTGTCCGTCTCGATCTCGCACACGATGTCACCGGCGCTGATGGCGTCGCCCTCCTTCAGGTTCCACTTGGACATGTTGCCGGTCTCCATGGTCGGGGACAGCGCTATTGTCCAACAAATAGTGATCACCACATCGTCAATCAAACTGTGGTCACCGGAACCTCGAGGCGTTTTACGTACAAGGAAGACCCACGACCTGGTGGTCCGGGTACGAGGCGAAGCTGCGGGCGGCGCAGGCAGCGATGCGGCGCTGGGCCGGCAGGGCAGCGCGCAGACGGAAGGCAGTGCGAAGCATGACAGCGATGTCTTTGTGGTTCGGGCGAGATGCGAAGTGAGAGACTGCCGGGATGATCGGCACCAAGCAGCAAAAATACGGTAAAAACCTCGGAGGTTGCCCGAGGTTTTTGCACTGATAGGTGTCGCTCACGATTGTGCACGCGTGATTTGTGCTTTGCTTGTTGTCTCGTGTTTGGTGCTTGGGTCGCATTGTCGAACGAAAATGGTGGAGATGGAGCTCACAACAAAAACATGCCACCGAGTTTGCAGGCATTTGCCGCGAGTATGAGCACTTTCGTGAGCTACTTGCTAGCTTTTAAAAGATGAGCGAATCACTCGAGCATTTCCCAGTCGCCGTCGGGGGCCTCGCCGTTGACGACCGCCGTGCTCGCATCGCTGGGGGAGCTTTTGGCGCTGCTTTCATCAGCTGCGGCCATTGCGGCGATCGCGGTGGCGGCATCCGTCTCGATCGCTGCGGAGAGCGGGGCCTCCTGCTTGTTCGCTCGCTTCTTCTCCCATTTCTTCTTGGAAGGCGGCGACTTGGGTTGAGCCGAAGCCTGATCGGCGTTGTCGTGAACAGCGACGGTAGCTTTCTTCGTCTTGCCCGGAGCAACTTCCTTCTCGACAGCGGGTTCTTCAGCGTCAACCTTTATTGGAGAAGCAGTTGGCTCTGGTTTTGACGTGCTCGTGCGTACGGACTCCATAGATGCAGCCGACAAGAGGTGGAGATCACCCAGTGCTTGAGAGTTCGTTCCGGTGATCAGGTTTACTCCTTGGATACCGATGGCCTGAATGTGTCCGAACAGATCCAATGCAGCTGTCAGTTTGGCCTGCAGTGCTGCAACATCGCAATCCGCAAAGCTAGCGCTGTTGATAGTCGAACACACGCATACAACACAAGTTTGATTGAACCGCTCCCTGCACAGCTGAGAACGCAATAATGGCAGGTCATACCTCTCATTGTTGACACTTGATTGAGAAATCGTCACCGCTACTGCCGCAGTCGCAGTCGCTGTAGTAGTCGCGGTTTCTTGCTGCTTCTTGGTCTAACGTTAATATCAAACGGCAAATGGGGAAGTGTTAGAAGTATGCACAGCAACCAACGTATTACCATCATAGGAACGACCACGAACCTCCTTTTCCCGGCTAACAAGTTGACTTCGGTATTCCTCGAGTTCGTTTCGAAGAGATGCAATAGAGGTTTGCAACTCGCGCCTTTCACGTGCATCTTCGGTACGGTTTGCAGCAGCTGAGGCAGCTATGGCAGCCCGAGAGGCCTCCTCCTCAGCAGCGGTAGCCCTTTCTTCCGCAGCTGTAAGAAGCCCAACCAACTCTGAATTATCATGCTTCGAAGCTGCGATTTTCTCCTCCAGTTCGCTGATTTTCTTTTCAGACTCAGCCAGTATTGCCGCCTCCGCGCTCAGTTCGCTGATTTTCTTCTCGCACTCAGCCAGCTTCGTCTCTTTTTCGTTCAATCCGCTGACCTGTTCCTCTAAAGACGTGACCTTTTTCCTCAACGTGGTAATTTTGTCTTCACACTCCGCGAGCTCTTCCTCTTTGTGACAACACTTGTTTGCAGCTGTTCATTTTCCTTGGCATAAGCTGCCATCTTTTCGCTCATTTCTCGACGCTGCTCATAGTGTTCCGCTTCCACCTTTTGTTTAAACTTCTTAGTGGCTTCTTTCAGTTTGGTCTCCAGTTCTTGAGCTTGTGTTTCTCGATCGGTCTCCAACTCACGTTTATGCCTCTTTGTAGCTTTCGCAAGCTGCAGCTCTAGCTCTTTGTCCTTCGCAGCCAAATCCGTCTTGAGCTTAAGGTTCTCTGCGGTCGCTTCCTCCAGCTTAGTCATCACTGACATGTTCTCTTGCTCCATCGCCCTCACTTTTTCATTCATTCTTTGCTCCAAAGCAGTCAGAGTCGCAAATTTGGTTTCAGCGGCTTTTGCCTGGTCTTCTGCGGCCTTGAGCTTCGCTGCTAGTTCTCGCGTAGCAGCGGTAACACTTGCGGGTTCGTCGTCTACACGTTTGCGCTTTTTCTCCGATGGAGAGAGGGCCTCGGTGACTTCGACGGCCTTGGTAACCTCAACAGCCTTGGTGACCTCGACGAGCTCGCTCACCCCAGCCTGCTGAGTAAGCTCGAAGCCTTCATCGCCGCCGAGAGTCGTGTTAATGCTGTTGTTTTCTGGTGCCTCGTGCACCTCACTCTGCGAGTTCACATCATTATGACTGACAAAATACACAAAAATCGTATCAGCCCTGTGGTTGCCGTCAATTTCAACAGACTGCCCGTTTGTACTCACAGCAACTCAAACTTGAACACCATCGGGGTGACACCTGCCGTCATATTAACCGGTTGAAGTCGGTGTAGCACAACACATTCAGCATTAGCAATGTGCGAGTCCACTCTCAAAGGCACCGCCCTCCTCACCTGACGGCGTCGTCCCAGGGTTCGTGAAGTGAACCGTGAAGCCGCTACCCAGGGAACTCGACGCTCCCTTGCCCACACGCTCTGCGTTCACCCAAATTCCATTGCGGCTGTCACCCCAAGTCCACTCGTTAGTGCCCTCGATCAAATAACCTTAACATCTCCACTAAGCTCTCAGCAAACCTGTTGTCGTGCAGCTTGACAACAGGCACTCCGGCTTCGTCCACGCTTTCCAGCTGCACCACGCAATTCTGTTCTCTCAAACCACGAGTCGCCACGTTTAGTATTTACTAAAAACCTTTTACGACCTTCTTGCAACCGCACAAATAGAAACTGTAGCTGCTCGTACGATGCTGCTGATGAAGGGTCTGTTGATCACGTAGTCGCAGCGCTTCGGGTTGCGCCCGATCGTCGTCACTTTATTGGAGAAGTATATGTGGTCGCCGTCCTCGGCCGGTTCCTTGACACGAGCTTGAATCGCCCCCAGGGTTCGCCCTCCGCCATCGTCGATGTAGCAATCACAGCCTTTTGGCGCTCAGTTCGTGATGGGATTTGATGAGCGAGGGAGGCGATTAATTACGGTAATGTACACCACACGGTAAATAAAATAAACCGATATATTACGGATGTGCATCAACGTGATCAACGGTGGGGCCTGGCAACAACAGCACGGGTTGTTTTCCCTTTTAAGGAGCATTAGGAAGGATGTGGTAGTGTTTCACAACGGAGTCATGTTTAAGGAGACAGGCAGAGAAGCAGTAAGAGACACGGTGGGTGTGGCACGCAGAATGCCGTCTAGCTGCGGAATGAACGTGAGAACTGCTCGCGGGCCGAAGCAAAAGCCTGTGAAATGGTGAGTTCCGCCATCGGGACTTCGTTATCGATGCCCTGTTAGCAAAACACGTCAATCAGAGCGTCAGTAAATCATGCCAGCAGTAGCCAAATCCTCGATGCAGCTTACGCGCATGAGCACACGGTTCGAAATAGACGGTGTGTCGACTTCCAAGATGATTCTGATACAACAAGAATAACCTTTAGACATCATGTCGGGTACTGTGCAAGCAAGTATCCAGCACGCATCGTACCCGCCATCGACGACCTCGTCGAACGTTAGCAGCACCAGCTCGATGTTGTCCAGCATCACATGACGGTCCATCCGTCCCCTGCAACGTTAATATCAAAACGGACCACATAAGACCCCGGATTAATCAGACACCATCTTTAAGCAGCGAGACGCAGATAGCTACGCACTTGAGCAGGCTGCTGACAGCGTCGAAGGCGGAGTCCAGCACGGTCAGCAGGATCAGCTCGTTCTCCGAGGCCGAGCCGACCACGTGCATGGTCGTGTCTGAGCCGCAGCGGTAGACGCTCACAATGTTCTCAATCAGGATGACATCGGCTAAGGCAGAGCGAGCCCACAGTCAGAATTGGCAGCCCCTTCCTCCAGACTCCTTCAATAGTCGCCGGCGCTCACCTTCCAGACGCGCGTTGGCGTTCTTAGTCTTGGCGTACAGCTTCTTCTCCAGCGCGAGCTGCTCCTTCTGCGTCGGGTACGACTTGTCGTAGTACTTGGCGCACACGCGGTTGCCATCGCTGTCCAGGATAAAGATCGCCTTGACGCTCGGAGACGCAGCCTGCAGCGCACAATACGAAGCACTCATCCGGTCAATATCGTCGGAAAGCGAGTCTAGAAGATCACCGTGGAGCTCGCGTGCGTGTGTCTGGCGCTAACAGGCTCGTAGAGACGCGTACCTTTACCATGTTGAGCAGGTCTTTTGGCTCGGACTCGGGTTGTGAAGGGGACCAGCAGGTCGCGCTAGGTGGGGCTGTCTGATTGGTCGAAATTGCTACGGAGGCCACTATTTGAGGAGGTACTGTCATTGACGGAACGGTGGACGCTTGCGATGAACATGGACGTATTATACAGTACTACCGGTTGTAGCTCGCCAACTGCTTGTCGGCAACAAAACGCTGTAATTATAAAAGCTCTGCTTTCTCTTCCTGCTTGTGCAGCGCGAGGCTTGTCCAATTATATACTATGTAGTATGTCTTGGTGCAGCTTCGCATCGCTGCGTTGATGACCACCCTCCTCCTCGTTCTCTGGACAACTCAGCCAGAGTTGGTTGGTACTGTAGATACGCCGTGCAGTAGCTGGACGCGAACTAAACGACTCGGACGTCCTGGTGCTGGTCAGGGTTGAACACGGGCCGCCGGTCCACCTCCGAGATGTTGGCGAATGTGTTGTGGCGCTGCGTGTCAAAGTTGCCCTGATCCAGCACATCGATCAGAGCCGGGTAATTGTTGAACGCGGTGTTGTTCTCGGCGCGCATGTGCGTCGTTAGCGCGAATGCGAGACATCTTCTGCTGGAAGCGGAACTTGTACGGTTTCGGCGGCAGCGCTGAGACGCCATCCGGATCCTTGCGCTTGACGACAGTCTTGTAGAAGCGTTCCATCTTCTTCTCCATTGTCCTAGAAAGCGTAAAGGCATTAACAAATTCGGTCATAACATTGTACAAAGCGCGTAAATGAAATAGCTGCTGGCTTCATCGGTAGCTCGTTAATCTCCTTAAGCTCTTCCGCAGCAGCCATGGGTTCATCACGTGGCTTGAGTCCGGTGTTTAGGCTGATAACATTGCCATCCCACTCAATAGTTCTGTCGCGGAAGTTCACGACCATGCCTAAGGCATTAAGTAGATCTCTTCAAATGACCATGTCATCTTTAGACGTCTTGATTACTTCGAGCTGGTGGGTGATCAGAGCTTCATAGTTCAGGTCCGGAAAGCGAAATTTCACCACAGTTGAGCCGCTGTTTTTAACATATCCCTCGACCTGCTCAAACTTAGTAGCTGAATTCTGCCGTTGACGAGGCTGCTTTCGCATCCCGAATCGATTAACGCCACGTAAGTCTTGTTAGGAGCATCCTGGACAACTGGATACGTAGACGCATAGGCGGCGGCTGTTTTGCTGATTTCTTGGCCA
>JAAVTI010000188.1:0-23973 GCA_011947335.1 Phytophthora constricta
GCGCCAAGCACATCGACATCGGGTACCACCACATCCGCGATGAAGTAAAACGCGGTGAAGTGACGGTGGAGTACTGCGAAACTGCGACGATGCTGGCGGATCATCACGATCATTGCGGTACCTGAGTTATGGTACTCGTGGGGTACCGGTATACTGGTACGAGTACCGGTTGTGCCAATGACCAACACTCACCGCCTGCTCAATCATTCTGTATGTTTACGCTACATGTTTGCGTCATCGATGTTTACGCCACGCTGGATACTTGCGACAGGATACTGGGTACAAGATGGGCAAGATGCGGCGCTCTGTGATTGGCTGGAGCAACTCAGGAATCCAGTAGAGTGTATCCAGTAGAATATCTAGTAGGCTTAGAGGTAGCAAGCACTTTGCGAACTAAGGACCGAATCAATCACTTTCCAATTCTCCATCAAACCCCAAGTGGTCAAGTGTCTTCGCTCCGGTCGACTCCAGAGCCTCAAGCCTCCCTCCGCTTCGTCCTCCAAGATCTGTGACCTTTAACAGGTTATGAGCCCAAGCACCATGTCCTCTACTCAAGACGCCTCGACCAAGGTCTCCATCGACAAGTTCAACGGCGACAACTACGCGACGTGGAACCGCTACATGCGTGGCGTGTTTCTGACCAAGTCGGTGTGGCATGTCGTGAACCGGGAGACAACGCCAACGTTCGCGGACTCGCGGATCAAGGATGAGTACGTCAAGGCGAGCAACATCGCGTTTGACTGATGTTACTCCACATGAATGCGGACTACCATCACGTGGTTGACGACTGTGAAGAAGCGTGGGTCGCGGGCGCGATTGAAGACGCTCTACGGCGGGTCGCAGAAGGCTGGACGCATCTACCTGAAGCGCCAGCTCTTCAGCATGGAGATGGAGGAAGGCGGCAATGTCTTGCATCACTGCAACGAGGTCCTCAACATCAGCGCCAAGCTCAGCAGCATCGGCGCCAAGATGGAGGATGAAGACGTGGCGATCTGCTTGCTACGCAGTCTCCCAAGAGCTACGAGAATGTCGTGCTAAACCTGGAGATGAGCAACGCGGAGCTGCGGTCGCAAGACGTTGTGAAGGTGCTGACGAATGAGCACATCAAGCGACAGGGCGAGAAGACGGCTACGGTGAAGACTGAAGACGCTGCGAAGGCGTTCAGTGCCGAGCGAGAGTCTCGCCAGTGTGCGTACTGTGGGAAATTGAGGCACACGATTGAACGGTGCTGGACCAAGCAGAAGGATGAGAATCGAGGAGCTCGACGCGGCGGTGGCTACAACCGTGGACGCGGGGCCAACAACATCAACTGGAGGAACGACGTGGACGACTACGACCGAGTGGCGTTTGCGGTTTCGTTAGAGTGTGGAATATCGACGGGCAAGGGTATGTCCGGCATGTGGGCGATCGACAGTGGAGCGACGCACCACATCTGCAACAACAAGGCCAAGTTCGCTGAAATCGATGAACGGGACGAGGGCGAACTGTCGGTGGCTGACGGCAACAAGGCTGCAATCAGGGTGTGGGGACTATCATGGAACGGGTGGTCCTGCCCAACGGCGACGAGCGCGAGATCGAGATCCAGAACGCGCTGTACGTGCCAGTATGAACAAGAATCTGCTGTCGGTGCCGCAGATTAACAAGAGTGGAGCGTTTCAAGTGGTGTTCGACGGCGCCAGCATGCTCATTGCGCGCAAAGGATCGAACAAGGTCGTGGCAACGGCGGATCTTGTCGACGGTCTGTACTGGCTTCGGACGCCACTGCGGATGGCAAACGCGGCGACAACTTCGACAAGTTGACCTTCATGCGCGTTTGGGTCATGCTCCCATCGACGTGCTGCGCAAGATGGTGAACAACGGCATGATCAGGACGCCAAGATGCCGACGAAGTCGACGGGACCGAGCATGTGTCGCGGGTGTCAGCAAGGCAAAATGGTCCAGAAGCCGTTCCCAAGCAACCGCGACAAGCGCCACTACGACGTGTTCGAGCTGATTCACTTTGACATCTGTGGCCCGATGGAAGAAGACTCGCTAGGTGGCAGCAAGTATCTGCTTCTGATCGTGGACGAGGCCAGCGGATGCATGAAGGGTTTCTGCCTGAGTGCCAAGTCGGAGAGCGAGGACTGCATCAAGAGCTTCATCAGCAAGGTGCAGACGCAGTTCGGCAAACAAATCAAGTTTGTGCGTCACGACGGAGCCCGTGAGTTTGCGACCAACTCGCTCAAGTCGTTCTTCGAAGACCAAGGTATTGAGCAGCAAACCACTGTTCCGTACGCTCACCAGACAAACGGCACGGCAGAGCGCGCGATCCGTACCATCGTCACGATCGGTCGCAGCATGCTGCACCACGCGAAGCTGGACAAGTGTTTCTGGGCTGAGGCGGCGATGACTGCCATTTACGTCAAGAATCGCCTGCCGTCACCCAAGATCGAGGCCAAGACTCCGTTCGAGATCGTGTACAAGTCCAAGCCGAGTGTGAAGCACATGCGTATCTTCGGTGTCGCGCATATGTGCTGACGCCGAAGGAGAAGCGTCTCAAGTGGGACGCGAAGGCTCGCGCCGGTGTGTTCATGGGCTACGAGGAAGTGTCGAAGGCCTACCGAGTTTATGACATCGAGGCGGGGAAGGTGGTGATCAGTCGCGATGTCACCTTCGACGAGTCGACTTTTGGCGTTTCGGCGATGGATCAGGATGACGATGTGGACGAAGCCGTTCTCAATTTCGACAACCTGATATCAGCGATGCTGTCCCTGCCCAGACGGATTTCAAGCAGGCGGGGAAACGCAAGAACCGCTCCGACAGTAACCGCAACATGGGTCAAGCGAGTCGTGGAGCTGGTCTGGAAGAAGCAAGTGCGCCGAACGAGTCGTTCGAGCGCGGACCAAAACGCCGTTCAAGTGTGCGAGTGGAATCAGGGCCAAGTGACGAAGAAGAAAAAGATGATGAAGACAGTTCAAGTCCTCCTGTATTCTGGCGTGCGAGTGCCAACGCCGTGGAAGCAAGCGATTTGTCGGAGCCATCGACGTTCCAAGAGGCGATCAACGGACCCGACCAAGCGCACTGGCGCAAAGCCATTCGTGCGGAACTCAAGTCGATGCGTCTACGTGGTGTGTTCCGCGGTGCGAAGCTACCATCAGGTCAGCGTGCCATCGGTACGAAGTGGGTGTTCAAGATCAAGCGAAAAGCCGATGGATCAATCGAGAAGTACAAGGCGCGCCTGGTGGCCAAGGGCTTCAAGCAGAAGTACGGCATCGACTACACCGAGACGTTCTCGCCTGTGATCAAGTACGTGACGCTGCGCATGGTGATCGCCCTAGCCAAATACTTTGGTTGGCCAGTCGACCAACTGGACGTGGTGACTGCGTTCCTGTACGGCATCATGAAGGAACTCGTGTTTTGCGTCGTTCCGGAAGGCGTGGAGCTGGATGGCGATTTCGACTGCGTGGAGTTACTGAAAGCCATCTACGGTCTCAAACAGGCATCGCGCGTGTGGAACGAGACGTTCGACGAGTTCGTGTGTTCCATCGGATTTCACGTGTCGGCTTATGACCCGTGCCTCTACATCAAGGAAGTCGACGGTCATTGCGTGCTGCTGCTCGTGTACGTGGACGACGTACTGATTACCGGGAGTTCGGCTGAGCTCATCGAGCAGACCAAGCGCGAGCTGAAGACTCGCTTCGAGATGACCGACAGCGGCAAGTGTGCCTTCATTCTAGGCATCGAGTTGGTAGACGGCCCGAACGGCAGCGTGACGATGTGCCAGCGGCGGTATGTGGATGACATCCTGAAGCGTTTCGGTATGGACGAGTGCAAGGCTGTGGTGTCTCCCGTGGATTTGAGCTCACGACTGGTTGCGAGCGACTTGGCGATCAAGCTGAACGCGCCATTTCGTGAAGCTGTGGGTGCGCTCATGCATCTCATGACTGCGACTCGCCCGGACATTGCATATGCTGTGGGCTACGTGTCACGCTTTATGGAGAATCCGCAGGAGGAGCACTGGATGGCCGTGAAGCGCATTTTTCGCTATCTGCAGGGAACCAAGTCACACGGCATCTGCTTCAAGCCTGGTGACAGCGTGGACTTTCGTGGATACTCTGACGCAGACTGGGCCGGCGATCTCGCGGATCGCAAGTCGACTTCGGGCTACGTGTTCCTGCTAACAGGTGCTCCCATCAGTTGGGGAAGCAAGAAGCAGTCGAGCGTGTCGCTATCAACGAGTGAAGCGGAGTACATCGCGCTGAGCCTGGCCATCCAAGAAGGCAAGTGGGTGCACCGATTGGTGTGAAATGCTCACGGTTGCTGGAGAAGCGTGCCCGGAGCTCAAGATTTTCGAGGACAACCAGTCATGCATCAAGATGACGAAGAACCCCGTGAACCACGGTCGCGCCAAGCACATCGACATCAAGTACCACCACATCCGCGATGAAGTAAAACGCGGTGAAGTGACGGTGGAGTACTGCGAAACTGCGACGATGCTGGCGGATATCATGACAAAGGCGATGCCGGGGCCACGCCACAAGGAACTGACTCAGGCTCTCGGCGTGACAGAGTGTTCGCATTGAGGGGGCGTATTGCGGTACCTGAGTTATGGTACTCGTGGGGTACCGGTATACTGGTACGAGTACCGGTTGTGCCAATGACCAACACTCACCGCCTGCTCAATCATTCTGTATGTTTACGCTACATGTTTGCGTCATCGATGTTTACGCCACGCTGGATACTTGCGACAGGATACTGGGTACAAGATGGGCAAGATGCGTGGCGCTCTGTGATTGGCTGGAGCAACTCAGGAATCCAGTAGAGTGTATCCAGTAGAATATCTAGTAGGCTTAGAGGTAGCAAGCACTTTGCGAACTAAGGACCGAATCAATCACTTTCCAATTTTCCTTCAAACCCCAAGTGGTCAAGTGGCTTCGCTCCGGTCGACTCCAGAGCCTCAAGCCTGCCTCCGCTTCGTCCTCCAAGATCTGTGACCTTTAACAATGACAAAGGCGATGCCGGGGCCACGCCACAAGGAACTGACTCAGGCTCTCGGCGTGACAGAGTGTTCGCATTGAGGGGGCGTATTGCGGTACCTGAGTTATGGTATTCGTGGGGTACCGGTATACTGGTACGAGTACCGGTTGTGCCAATGACCAACACTCACCGCCTGCTCAATCATTCTGTATGTTTACGCTACATGTTTGCGTCATCGATGTTTACGCCACGCTGGATACTTGCGACATGATACTGGGTACAAGATGGGCAAGATACGTGGCGCTCTGTGATTGGCTGGAGCAACTCAGGAATCCAGTAGAGTGTATCCAGTAGAATATCTAGTAGGCTTAGAGGTAGCAAGCACTTTGCGAACTAAGGACCGAATCAATCACTTTCCAATTTTCCTTCAAACCCCAAGTGGTCAAGTGGCTTCGCTCCGGTCGACTCCAGAGCCTCAAGCCTGCCTCCGCTTCGTCCTCCAAGATCTGTGACCTTTAACAATGACAAAGGCGATGCCGGGGCCACGCCACAAGGAACTGACTCAGGCTCTCGGCGTGACAGAGTGTTCGCATTGAGGGGGCGTATTGCGGTACCTGAGTTATGGTACTCGTGGGGTACCGGTATACTGGTACGAGTACCGGTTGTGCCAATGACCAACACTCACCGCCTGCTCAATCATTCTGTATGTTTACGCTACATGTTTGCGTCATCGATGTTTACGCCACGCTGGATACTTGCGACATGATACTGGGTACAAGATGGGCAAGATACGTGGCGCTCTGTGATTGGCTGGAGCAACTCAGGAATCCAGTAGAGTGTATCCAGTAGAATATCTAGTAGGCTTAGAGGTAGCAAGCACTTTGCGAACTAAGGACCGAATCAATCACTTTCCAATTTTCCTTCAAACCCCAAGTGGTCAAGTGGCTTCGCCCGGTCGACTCCAGAGCCTCAAGCCTGCCTCCGCTTCGTCCTCCAAGATCTGTGACCTTTAACAATGACAAAGGCGATGCCGGGGCCACGCCACAAGGAACTGACTCAGGCTCTCGGCGTGACAGAGTGTTCGCATTGAGGGGGCGTATTGCGGTACCTGAGTTATGGTACTCGTGGGGTACCGGTATACTGGTACGAGTACCGGTTGTGCCAATGACCAACACTCACCGCCTGCTCAATCATTCTGTATGTTTACGCTACATGTTTGCGTCATCGATGTTTACGCCACGCTGGATACTTGCGACATGATACTGGGTACAAGATGGGCAAGATACGTGGCGCTCTGTGATTGGCTGGAGCAACTCAGGAATCCAGTAGAGTGTATCCAGTAGAATATCTAGTAGGCTTAGAGGTAGCAAGCACTTTGCGAACTAAGGACCGAATCAATCACTTTCCAATTTTCCTTCAAACCCCAAGTGGTCAAGTGTCTTCGCTCCGGTCGACTCCAGAGCCTCAAGCCTCCCTCCGCTTCGTCCTCCAAGATCTGTGACCTTTAACATTCCCCGCCTGCTTGAAATCCGTCTGGGCAGGGACAGCATCGCTGATATCCAGGTTGTCGAAATTGAGAACGGCTTCGTCCACATCGTCATCCTGATCCATCGCCGAAACGCCAAAAGTCGACTCGTCGAAGGTGACATCGCGACTGATCACCACCTTCCCCGCCTCGATGTCATAAACTCGGTAGGCCTTCGACACTTCCTCGTAGCCCATGAACACACCGGCGCGAGCCTTCGCGTCCCACTTGAGACGCTTCTCCTTCGGCGTCAGCACATATGCGCGACACCCGAAGATACGCATGTGCTTCACACTCGGCTTCGACTTGTACACGATCTCAAACGGAGTCTTGGCCTCGATCTTGGGTGACGGCAGGCGATTCTTGACGTAAATGGCAGTCATCGCCGCCTCAGCCCAGAAACACTTGTCCAGCTTCGCGTGGTGCAGCATGCTGCGACCGATCGTGACGATAGTACGGATCGCGCGCTCTGCCGTGCCGTTTGTCTGGTGAGCGTACGGAACAGTGGTTTGCTGCTCAATACCTTGGTCTTCGAAGAACGCCTTGAGCGAGTTGGTCGCAAACTCACGGGCTCCGTCGTGACGCACAAACTTGATTTGTTTGCCGAACTGCGTCTGCACCTTGCTGATGAAGCTCTTGATGCAGTCCTCGCTCTCCGACTTGGCACTCAGGCAGAAACCCTTCATGCATCCGCTGGCCTCGTCCACGATCAGGAACAGATACTTGCTGCCACCTAGCGAGTCTTCTTCCATCGGGCCACAGATGTCAAAGTGAATCCGCTCGAACACGTCGTAGTGGCGCTTGTCGCGGTTGCTTGGGAACGGCTTCTGGACCATTTTGCCTTGCTGACACCCGCGACACATGCTCGGTCCCGTCGACTTCGTCGGCATCTTGGCGTCCTTGATCATGCCGTTGTTCACCATCTTGCGCAGCACGTCGATGGGAGCATGACCCAAACGCGCATGAAGGTCAACTTGTCCCGAAGTTGTCGCCGCGTTTGCCATCCGCAGTGGCGTCCGAAGCCAGTACAGACCGTCGACAAGATCCGCCGTTGCCACGACCTTGTTTGATTCTTTGCGCGCAATGAGCATGCTGGCGCCGTCGAACACCACTTGAAACACTCCACTCTTGTTAATCTGCGGCACCAGGCTCCCACTTTCCAGTTTTTCATTGCATACTCGAAATACAACGCTCCCACTTGCTTCCATAGCTGATGTCTGACCGCAAGCCATTGCCAACTGACTAGCCGACTCACGTTCAATGTATGAGAAACAGGCGAGATCACCGCACAAATTGACTTGAGACCCACTATCAAGAAGCCATTCAATTTCATCTGCTTGGGGGTCAATATCACGTTGACTTGCACTGACAGTTGCCATGTTGACCATCCGCTGCGCTGCTGAAGGTGATGACGTCGGCGAAGAGTGCATGCTACGCGACGGAGACGACGGGCTGGTCGATGGTGGCGGCAAGGAGGGTGGTGTTTCGCGCGCTGCGTTTCCAGCCATACTATCATACAGCTGCCCTGCAGCTCGCCATCCCAGAACAGAACGTACATAATCCATCAAAAGCATTTGATTATGATCACCACCTCGGGTAGAATCACTGTCATCAAATATATGAGTCGCTCGCGATGTTGCAAACTCCACATGTCTCTCAGTCGAAGCGGGATCCGCATTTCGACGTAGAACAGCACCACCAAACGATTGCACTTGCTGGTTATCACCATTATCACTGGCAACTCGCTGTTCTGATAGTCTGCATTCCTTGTCGCCACGCCAGTGGCCCTTCTCACCACAAGCCTTGCACTGCGTGTGCTTCTTCTTATTGGCTAGCTTGTCCGCTATGAAACTCGTAGTGCTGGAGGAGGAGCTGCCACCTTTACGGTTGCCACCGTATTTGCCGCCACGGCGACGGAACTTTGAGCGCCGAGATCCACTACCATGTTCATTGTACTGCACTGCATTGGCTTGGGTATTGCTAGTTAAAACGCGGCTTGTAGCCCCGGATCGATCACCCTGAAATCGATTACGCTGTGACTCCGCATTTTCCAGCCGCCCACGTGCATCACGAATTGTATACTGATGTGCAGGCTCACGACGAGGTCGTTCGGTTACTTCATCGGCAATCATCGGGTAGACTTGAAATGCCTTTGTTAGCATGACCATAGCAAGGCGTGCATCAGATATTGGATCCCCGTTTTCACTCAGTTCACGCTGCATCTGCAACATAAGGCGCCATGCTGGATAGTCTTCCGCTACGGAGAGCTTCTTCTCTACGTTCAACTTCACGATAGCCGCAATTCTTTTCAGCATGGTGCCTTGGCTTGCGTCGGAGTCGTCCTCAGAGTCCTGGTCGGGCAAGTTGGGTCCATCTCCGAACGGTATGCTACTCTTCGGGATAGGTCGGGCCTGCTGGCCGTTGCCTGGGGAGGAACACTGACCGCCGGGCAGTGGTTGACGGGTTTCTCCAGCTTGGTTTAGTAGACGCGAAGTTTCAGCCAATGAGGTAGTAGTTTCAGAAACGTGGTCGTCTGAACGGGTTCCGCCACCACCACCTTCATGCTGCCCCGCGCCGTGTGTCTCACCTTTTCCGTTTGGGTTCATAACCTGTTAAGTACTTGATGCCGTGTTGTGAATAGCCGTCAGCGTGACGATGGCGATCAAAGTACAGTTGATAAAGGAAAGACGGCGTTGCTAAGCGAAAGGGGCCGTAGCGGGAACAACCAGGATGGCAGGCTGGAGCTGGAGCTGGTAAAACCAGAAGTGAGTGCTGCACAGCGCGGCTGTGAGCACGATGTCATCCTGGGACCCTTCATGATATTGATCGGTCGTTACTAACTACCGTATTGCTATTGATGTTCATGCAGGCGGCGCTGCAAGTAGTGCTGGTGGTGGCTGCAACCACCACTAACGACTGCAAGAGGTTGCAACATCCCGCAGTAGTGGTTTCGTCGAAGCAGAGACAGCCGCATGCGCAGGCGTAGGCTGTGCCGCAGCAACCACCCGGAGCATCGCATGCCCAGGTAGCTCCACCCTGCATGCATGATGCAGCTGCATCAGAGCTGCCTTAGAGCGTCCTGTGCCGCTGGCACTTCACACCTCTAATGTGGGCCGAGATTTTGGAAGGTGAAAGGCTTGTAGTAGAGCGTGCTGCCATGGCGAGTTTTCTCGACGAATGGAGCACGGACGAGTGCCCAGATTTGAGCGAGGCACGCGTTGAGAATGCTGCCAAGGCGAGTTCTCTCAACGATTACTGCTCGGGCGAATGCGCAGATTTGAGCGAGGCACGAGAGGCCGCGCCTTGCAGAGCACCCGATTAAAGATAAAAGAATATGTTATCGGTGCTAAATCCTGTAGTAGAGAAACCAATGGGGACAAGCCATGAATCAGTCACGCGTCGTCGTGGTGACGATGCACACACCACGACGCTTGCCGCCAAGACGAAGTTCCCTTTCCGGGCTGCGCCACTTGACAAGCGTTGTCTGACGGCCTGGTGTTTACGTTATGCCGCGGTGGAGAGCAAACGATATGCCCACCACAGAGACTCCTCGGAGGAGGAGTCTCTGGAACTATGAGTTGTTACTTAGTGTGACGGGGCACACAGCACGTTGCACAGAGGAAGTGCTTAGGAGTATACAAACTCCAAGTGAACGGCAGTTCACGGGGTTCCTGGTCGTAAGGGAACCGGTGGGCTTTATAGGGTAGATATAAGACTGGATAGATTTATAGTTAAGGCAAGTTTGGCCTGTAATACAAACTTCCTATGAACTATACTAGATCTAAGTCAACGTAGAATGGTTGGCTACTAGAGCCCAACGATGTATGCCACATCGCTCGTGTATGCCACACGACGGTAAGGCTGTATGCAGTTATGCAGGTCCATGGTAGTTATGAACCAGGACCAGCGGTCCGAAAGAGTGACGCGTGTCACTCTATATGTAACCAGGTACACTGAGGTTACCCCGTTACATCCTCCCCCACTTATCTGAGGGACACCTTGTTAAAGGTCACAGATCTTGGAGGACGAAGCGGAGGGAGGCTTGAGGCTCTGGAGTCGACCGGAGCGAAGACACTTGACCACTTGGGGTTTGAAGGAAAATTGGAAAGTGATTGATTCGGTCCTTAGTTCGCAAAGTGCTTGCTACCTCTAAGCCTACTAGATATTCTACTGGATACACTCTACTGGATTCCTGAGTTGCTCCAGCCAATCACAGAGCGCCACGCATCTTGCCCATCTTGTACCCAGTATCCTGTCGCAAGTATCCAGCGTGGCGTAAACATCGATGACGCAAACATGTAGCGTAAACATACAGAATGATTGAGCAGGCGGTGAGTGTTGGTCATTGGTACAACCGGTACTCGTACCAGTATACCGGTACCCCACGAGTACCATAACTCAGGTACCGCAAATACGCCCCCTCAATGCGAACACTCTGTCACGCCGAGAGCCTGAGTCAGTTCCTTGTGGCGTGGCCCCGGCATCGTCTTTGTCATGATATCCGCCAGCATCGTCGCAGTTTCGCAGTACTCCACCGTCACTTCACCGCGTTTTACTTCATCGCGGATGTGGTGGTACTTGATGTCGATGTGCTTGGCGCGACCGTGATTCACGGGGTTCTTCGTCATCTTGATGCATGACTGGTTGTCCTCGAAAATCTTGAGCTCCGGGCACGCTTCTCCAGCAACCGTGAGCATTTCACACACTAATCGGTGCACCCACTTGCCTTCTTGGATGGCCAGGCTCAGCGCGATGTACTCCGCTTCACTCGTTGATAGCGATACGCTCGACTGCTTCTTGCTTCCCCAACTGATGGGAGCACCTGTTAGCAGGAACACGTAGCCCGAAGTCGACTTGCGATCCGCGAGATCGCCGGCCCAGTCTGCGTCAGAGTATCCACGAAAGTCCACGCTGTCACCAGGCTTGAAGCAGATGCCGTGTGACTTGGTTCCCTGCAGATAGCGAAAAATGCGCTTCACGGCCATCCAGTGCTCCTCCTGCGGATTCTCCATAAAGCGTGACACGTAGCCCACAGCATATGCAATGTCCGGGCGAGTCGCAGTCATGAGATGCATGAGCGCACCCACAGCTTCACGAAATGGCGCGTTCAGCTTGATCGCCAAGTCGCTCGCAACCAGTCGTGAGCTCAAATCCACGGGAGACACCACAGCCTTGCACTCGTCCATACCGAAACGCTTCAGGATGTCATCCACATACCGCCGCTGGCACATCGTCACGCTGCCGTTCGGGCCGTCTACCAACTCGATGCCTAGAATGAAGGCACACTTGCCGCTGTCGGTCATCTCGAAGCGAGTCTTCAGCTCGCGCTTGGTCTGCTCGATGAGCTCAGCCGAACTCCCGGTAATCAGTACGTCGTCCACGTACACGAGCAGCAGCACGCAATGACCGTCGACTTCCTTGATGTAGAGGCACGGGTCATAAGCCGACACGTGAAATCCGATGGAACACACGAACTCGTCGAACGTCTCGTTCCACACGCGCGATGCCTGTTTGAGACCGTAGATGGCTTTCAGTAACTCCACGCAGTCGAAATCGCCATCCAGCTCCACGCCTTCCGGAACGACGCAAAACACGAGTTCCTTCATGATGCCGTACAGGAACGCAGTCACCACGTCCAGTTGGTCGACTGGCCAACCAAAGTATTTGGCTAGGGCGATCACCATGCGCAGCGTCACGTACTTGATCACAGGCGAGAACGTCTCGGTGTAGTCGATGCCGTACTTCTGCTTGAAGCCCTTGGCCACCAGGCGCGCCTTGTACTTCTCGATTGATCCATCGGCTTTTCGCTTGATCTTGAACACCCACTTCGTACCGATGGCACGCTGACCTGATGGTAGCTTCGCACCGCGGAACACACCACGTAGACGCATCGACTTGAGTTCCGCACGAATGGCTTTGCGCCAGTGCGCTTGGTCGGGTCCGTTGATCGCCTCTTGGAACGTCGATGGCTCCGACAAATCGCTTGCTTCCACGGCGTTGGCACTCGCACGCCAGAATACAGGAGGACTTGAACTGTCTTCATCATCTTTTTCTTCTTCGTCACTTGGCCCTGATTCCACTCGCACACTTGAACGGCGTTTTGGTCCGCGCTCGAACGACTCGTTCGGCGCACTTGCTTCTTCCAGACCAGCTCCACGACTCGCTTGACCCATGTTGCGGTTACTGTCGGAGCGGTTCTTGCGTTTCCCCGCCTGCTTGAAATCCGTCTGGGCAGGGACAGCATCGCTGATATCCAGGTTGTCGAAATTGAGAACGGCTTCGTCCACATCGTCATCCTGATCCATCGCCGAAACTCCAAAAGTCGACTCGTCGAAGGTGACATCGCGACTGATCACCACCTTCCCCGCCTCGATGTCATAAACTCGGTAGGCCTTCGACACTTCCTCGTAGCCCATGAACACACCGGCGCGAGCCTTCGCGTCCCACTTGAGTCGCTTCTCCTTCGGCGTCAGCACATATGCGCGACACCCGAAGATACGCATGTGCTTCACACTCGGCTTCGACTTGTACACGATCTCGAACGGAGTCTTGGCCTCGATCTTGGGTGACGGCAGGCGATTCTTGACGTAAATGGCAGTCATCGCCGCCTCAGCCCAGAAACACTTGTCCAGCTTCGCGTGGTGCAGCATGCTGCGACCGATCGTGACGATGGTACGGATCGCGCGCTCTGCCGTGCCGTTTGTCTGGTGAGCGTACGGAACAGTGGTTTGCTGCTCAATACCTTGGTCTTCGAAGAACGACTTGAGCGAGTTGGTCGCAAACTCACGGGCTCCGTCGTGACGCACGAACTTGATTTGTTTGCCGAACTGCGTCTGCACCTTGCTGATGAAGCTCTTGATGCAGTCCTCGCTCTCCGACTTGGCACTCAGGCAGAAACCCTTCATGCATCCGCTGGCCTCGTCCACGATCAGGAGCAGATACTTGCTGCCACCCAGCGAGTCTTCTTCCATCGGGCCACAGATGTCAAAGTGAATCAGCTCGAACACGTCGTAGTGGCGCTTGTCGCGGTTGCTTGGGAACGGCTTCTGGACCATTTTGCCTTGCTGACACCCGCGACACATGCTCGGTCCCGTCGACTTCGTCGGCATCTTGGCGTCCTTGATCATGCCGTTGTTCACCATCTTGCGCAGCACGTCGATGGGAGCATGACCCAAACGCGCATGAAGGTCAACTTGTCCCGAAGTTGTCGCCGCGTTTGCCATCCGCAGTGGCGTCCGAAGCCAGTACAGACCGTCGACAAGATCCGCCGTTGCCACGACCTTGTTCGATCCTTTGCGCGCAATGAGCATGCTGGCGCCGTCGAACACCACTTGAAACGCTCCACTCTTGTTAATCTGCGGCACCGACAGCAGATTCTTGTTCATACTCGGCACGTACAGCGCGTTCTGGATCTCGATCTCGCGCTCGTCGCCGTTGGGCAGGACCACCCGTTCCATGATAGTCCCCACACCCTTGATTGCAGCCTTGTTGCCGTCAGCCACCGACAGTTCGCCCTCGTCCCGTTCATCGATTTCAGCGAACTTGGCCTTGTTGTTGCAGATGTGGTGCGTCGCTCCACTGTCGATCGCCCACATGCCGGACATACCCTTGCCCGTCGATATTCCACACTCTAACGAAACCGCAAACGCCACTCGGTCGTAGTCGTCCACGTCGTTCCTCCAGTTGATGTTGTTGGCCCCGCGTCCACGGTTGTAGCCACCGCCGCGTCGAGCTCCTCGATTCTCATCCTTCTGCTTGGTCCAGCACCGTTCAATCGTGTGCCCCAATTTCCCGCAGTACGCACACTGGCGAGACTCTCGCTCGGCACTGAACGCCTTCGCAGCGTCTTCAGTCTTCACCGTAGCCGTCTTCTCGCCCTGTCGCTTGATGTGCTCATTCGTCAGCACCTTCACAACGTCTTGCGACCGCAGCTCCGCGTTGCTCATCTCCAGGTTTAGCACGACATTCTCGTAGCTCTTGGGGAGACTGCGTAGCAAGCAGATCGCCACGTCTTCATCCTCCATCTTGGCGCCGATGCTGCTGAGCTTGGCGCTGATGTTGAGGACCTCGTTGCAGTGATGCAAGACATTGCCGCCTTCCTCCATCTCCATGCTGAAGAGCTGGCGCTTCAGGTAGATGCGTCCAGCCTTCTGCGACCCGCCGTAGAGCGTCTTCAATCGCGCCCACGCGACCCACGCTTCTTCACAGTCGTCAACCACGTGATGGTAGTCCGCATTCATGTGGAGTAACATCAGTCCAAACGCGATGTTGCTCGCCTTGACGTACTCATCCTTGATCCGCGAGTCCGCGAACGTTGGCGTTGTCTCCCGGTTCACGACATGCCACACCGACTTGGTCAGAAACACGCCACGCATGTAGCGGTTCCACGTCGCGTAGTTGTCGCCGTTGAACTTGTCGATGGAGACCTTGGTCGAGGCGTCTTGAGTAGAGGACATGGTGCTTGGGCTCATAACCTGTTAAAGGTCACAGATCTTGGAGGACGAAGCGGAGGGAGGCTTGAGGCTCTGGAGTCGACCGGAGCGAAGACACTTGACCACTTGGGGTTTGAAGGAGAATTGGAAAGTGATTGATTCGGTCCTTAGTTCGCAAAGTGCTTGCTACCTCTAAGCCTACTAGATATTCTACTGGATACACTCTACTGGATTCCTGAGTTGCTCCAGCCAATCACAGAGCGCCACGCATCTTGCCCATCTTGTACCCAGTATCCTGTCGCAAGTATCCAGCGTGGCGTAAACATCGATGACGCAAACATGTAGCGTAAACATACAGAATGATTGAGCAGGCGGTGAGTGTTGGTCATTGGTACAACCGGTACTCGTACCAGTATACCGGTACCCCACGAGTACCATAACTCAGGTACCGCAATACACCTCGGGCCTCTTTCATTTTTCTGAGGCCTTTCTGTTAACGGGTATCGACCCGCTAACTGTTAGTTGCATCTGCAACTTGGTGCGCATTCGGCAATTCGCCACATCAGCCCCGCATTTCGAATGCCTTCGCAGAAGAAGAAGGCACCAGTCCTCGCGAGACGAAGACTTCACGGTCTAAGGCGAAGGCGGCAAAGTCTAAGGACAACGCCAAGGCATCGGATGGTGCCAAAGTGTCTACTGACACTGCGGTCCGGCCTCGGACGAGGTCGAGTTCCGTCCTGGACCACGTGGATCCAGATGAGGTTGACTACGAGCTCGACGACGAACTCAATCCCTCTCTGCTTGCTTCGCCTGACAAGGACGCGAGTCCGAAGGGCGCTGCATCGAGCAGTCCCGCCAAGCCATCCGGCAAGAACGCGAGTCCCAAGGCGGCTGCGCCACGCCAGAAGCCGACAGGCAAGGACGCGAATCCCAAGGGTACTGCATCGAGCAGCCCAAAGAAGCCAACGGCCAAGGACGCGAGTCCGAAGGAAGCTGTTCCGAGCAGTGTCGAGGAGCCACGTCAACGTAAGAACCCGCCTCTGACGTTGGATCAAGGCAAGGCACGTGCCCAGGCCCTCAAGGCGATGGTCTAAGCCAAGGCCAAGCGCGAAAGCGCTAAGAAGCGGAAGCTTCGCAATCCCTGTCTTCGGAGAAGGACAGTAAGGTCCGGCTCTACGGGCGGACGTATCACGCCTGCGATCCCATGGCCGCGGCCGATAAGGCCTGGGAGAAAGATTTTGGTTGTGACTCCGAGTCTGGGGAGTCAGCCATCCTTGGCGAGAAGGTGGCGAGGGAGAAGAGGGCGAAGTAGCCCAGCCTCCCAAGCCACTAGAGATCTCCAGCGATCTCGATGGGCAGCAAGAGGACTTCTTGGATGCCCGCCAGTCCAGCGCGTTGGCCGATCACTTGGCCGGTCAGGAGGGTTACTATCCACCTGACGAGAGTTCTGGGGCTGACCGTTTCCTAAGCCAGCTCCCCGAGCCGCGCAAGCTCCTTGGTGGGCATGTTTCCCGGGGTGCGTATGAGCGTGTCTTCGTCGAGAGAGTCTCGCTATTCAGCGAAGACCTCGAGGCCGCTCGGTGCGTGCTTCTTGCACCGCACAGAATTCCTCTCAAGGAGTTCACCACCCGTCGCAAGAAGCCGGAGAATAAGGGAGGGTTATACCCCGCATGGGGTTATCCCTGGGTCCAGCCGGAGCGGACCGTCACCGAGCACGAGGCCGAAGCTCTCTTCTGGCGCTGGGTGTCCCTGAAGGGGCTCAATCTCAAAGAGTTCTAGGACGAAACTCAGCTGGATCATATTTTGACCCAGCGGGACCTGCGGGTCCAGTTTGCTCACCTAGTGAGCAAACGTCAGCTCTATGCGGAGATCTCCCGACTCGAGCATGGGGAGACGGGAGGCTCTGCATCAGAGCGTGAGTACGGCATGCAGTCTGGTGCTCGTACCCTTCGCGGCGCCGCTTAGAAGCAGCGTGACTTACGAAGCCGCCGAGTCTGTTGCCAGACCTCGACAGCCTTCGGGCAGTCAATCTGGAGCCGTTCAATCGGCTCCCAGGTACCTTCCGAAGTCGGATACCCGCGCCATTTCACCAAGAGCTGGGTGTTGTCAAGGAGACGCCTCGAGCAGCTGCGGTATACCGGTAGGGTAAAGGCTTGGGTCGTTGTTGGCAAAATGCAAAGTGATTGATTTAGGTCCTTAGTTCACAAACTCCTTGCTACCTCTAAGCCTACTGGATTTCCTGCTGGGTACACTGAGTTATTTCAGCCAATCGCAGAGCGCCACGTCGATGCCCATCTTGTACCCACAATCTTGTACCCACGTGCAGCGTAATCATTTATGGCGTAATCAGTGGGAAGTATAATCTTCGTCCCGTAATCGCCAGAGTGATTGCAGTGCCACTGAGTGAAGGTCATACCGGTACCCTACCGGTATACCGCAGCTGCTCGAGGCGTCTCCTTGACAACACTCCCACTCGACTCGACAGCCTTTGGCGCTTCGATGCCGAGCTTGCTCCGGAGAAAATCGAACTGCGCCGCTGGAATGGGCTTGGTCATCAGGTCCGCCAGCATGTCTTGCGTCGGGCAATACTCGAGCACCACTTCTTCGTCCTCGACCTTCTCGCGCACGAAGTGGTAGCGAATGTCGATGTGCTTGGTGCGCTTGTGAAACTCGGGGTTCTTGGCCAGCGCGATGGATCCTTGGTTGTCTTCGTAGATCTTGATCGCCTTGCCCTCTGTGGCTTCGCCTATCTCGCACAGAAACGCCTTGAGCCACACCGCCTCCTGTGTTGCCTCCGATAGTGCCATGTACTCGGCTTCCGTCGATGATAGCGCCACTGTCCTCTGCTTCTTGCTGCGCCAGCTCACGCATCCACCGCTCATCATGAACGCGTATCCGCTCGTGCTGCGGCGTGACTCCACATCGCCCGCCCAGTCCGCATCCGAGTAGCCGCAGACGCCATCTTGGTCCTTGGTGCGAAACTCGATGCCGTGCGTCGCCGTGCCTTGGATATAGCGGAGGACGCGCTTGAGTGCTTGCCAGTGCGTGGGGCACGGGTCTGCAGCGAACTGACTCAGCGTGCCCACTGCCGCAGCCAGATCCGGTCGGGTGCCCACCATCAAATACATGAGGCAGCCCACAGCGTTCCGGTAAGGCACGCCTGCCATGGTGTCGTCATGCTTGCACCCGCCGTCGCACATAGCTTTGGTCAACTTGAGTCCAGGGTCCTGCGGCGTCTTCACGGGCTTGCTGTTCTCCATGCTGAATTTGCTCAGGATGCTCCGCGCAAACTTGGTCTGCCGCATGGTCACCTCGCCAGCCTTGACGTCTTGCTTGATCTCCATTCCGAGAAAGTAGCTCAGTTCGCCTAGATCCGTCATCTCGAACCGCTTGCTCAGTGCGCTCTTGGTCGCCTTGAGCATGTCGTCATCGCTGCTCGCAATCACCAGGTCGTCTACGTATAGCACCACGAGCACCATGCTGTCACCGTTGCGCTTGACGTAGACGCAGTGGTCGGTCTCGCACTTGTCGAAGTCCAGCTTGAGCATGAAGTCGTCGATGGTGTGGTTCCACATGCGCGGCGACTGCTTGAGACCGTACAGCGCGCGCTTGAGCTTGCACACATGATCCGGGTGTCCCTCGTCTGCGTATCCGTCCGGCTGCTGCATGTAGATGTCTTCATCCAGGACGCCATTGAGAAAGGCCGTCTTGACGTCCATCTGGTGCAGCTTGAGCCCGTACTTGGCAGCCATCGCTAGCACGATCCGGATGGACGTGAACTTGGCCACGGGCGCGAAGGTCTCATCGTAGTCGATGCCGTGCTTCTGCGAGAAGCCCTTGGCCACCAGGCGCGCCTTGTATCGCTCGATCTCGCCGGCTTGGTTCTCCTTTACGCGGAAGACCCATCGACAGCCGATTGCCTTGCGTCCCTTGGGCAGCGGCACCACGTCCCATGTGTCGTTCTTGCACAGCGAGTCGTACTCCGAGTCGCAGGCCTCCTTCCACTTGCGTGCGTCGCTGGATTCCATCGCCGACTTGAACGTGGTCGGCATTTCTCCCACTGAATCCACGACGTACACCGCCTCAAAGCTATTGTCGTTGTCCCGAGCCATGGCAGACATCTCATCCAGTCCTTGGCGTCGATTCTCTGACGCGTATCGCTTGGCACTCGGGGTCTCTACCGCTTCCTCCAGCGACTGCGTCCGCGGGTGTCTCTTGCTGCCGGGCTCAAAATCATCATCCCGCGCAGCCTCTTCATTTTCGTCGTTCG
Organism: Phytophthora constricta; assembly: GCA_011947335.1. Lineage (NCBI taxonomy): Eukaryota > Oomycota > Peronosporomycetes > Peronosporales > Peronosporaceae > Phytophthora > Phytophthora constricta. Next base: position 19,184 of record JAAVTI010000188.1, read on the forward strand.
ATATTGGCTGTTCATCTTCATCCGTGGTGTATTCTTCCGTATCTTGAAGGCTCACCAGCGCCTCCTTTGGATTGTAGTCACGTCTTCCACCGTCGAAAACATCTTCCATGAACTGTGCATCGCGGCTCACCAGCACGCGACCACTCTCGATCTCCTCGAACCGATACGCTTTCTCGTGGTCCGAGTACCCCAGGAACCTGCACCGCACTGACCGCGCATCCAGCTTGGTCCGCTTCTCCTTCGCCACATGCACGTATGCGTGGCAACCGAACACCTTGAGGTTGGCCAGCAATGGCTTCTTGGCGGTCCACAGCTCGTAGGGAGACTTATCGTTGTCCAGGACGCGTGTCGGACAGCGGTTGCGCAGGAACATGGCCGTCACGACTGCTTCCCCCAGTATGCCTTGGACAGCTTCGCGTGCTCCAGCATGCACCGAGCGCATTCCACTAGCGTCCGGTTCATGCGCTCCGCGATTCCGTTGAGCTGCGGTGTGTATGGCGGCGTGAACTTCTGCACGATGCCACGCTTGCTGCAGAGCTTGGCCATCTTGTCGGACTTGTACTCACCGCCGTTGTCACTGCGAAGCTCCTTGACGCGCTTGCCGGTTTGCGTCTCCGCAAACGCCACGAAGTGCGCGAACTTGTCGACCACCTCCCATTTGTTCCTCACCAGGTACACCACGCAGTAGCGCGACTTGTCGTCAATAAAGGTGACGAAGTAGCGCATACCCCCGAACGTCGGGGTGCTCATGGGCCCGCACACGTCACTGTGCACAACCTCCAGCAGTTCTTTGGCACGCTTGGGTGATGTCGACTGGAACGGCACTCGCGTCTGCTTGCCGAGCGCACATCCGTCGCACATCTCCCACTTGCTCGCCGACCCGAGGTCAATGCCGACGCCGATTTTCTTCTTGACGATGGCGTCGAGTCCAGCGTGACCAATGTGGCCGAGTCGAAGGTGCCAGAGGTACGACTTGATGTCCCCTTGGCTCCCGTTCGGGATCGCCGAATTCGCTTCGTTCAGGCGCACGGGCGTCATGCACAGCTTGAACAGCTTGCCCTCACGTGCGCCGATCGTGCACTTCATCCCCTTCAGCTCGATGAAGCATCCGTCGCTGTCGAAGGTCACCGATCCGACGTCCTTGGTGAAACGCCCGATCGAGAAGAGATTGCGCGTTAGCTTGGGAATGTGCCACACGTTCGTGAGCACACCCTTCTTGGTGCCGCGAGGCGTCTTCATTTCCATGACGATGTCGCCGCTGCCGATCGCCTGAACCACACCGTCGTCTGCGAGACGCACGTCGACCGGAGTGAAAGCCTTGTAGTTTCTCATGAACTTCTTCGAGTGCGCCATGTGTTGCGTCGCACCCGAGTCGACCAGCCATGCACCATTCGCCAACGCCGCCATGGCCATATTGCCATCGCCGTCTACGAAGAAGAGATAGTCGCCAGAGTCGTCCTCATGCGCGACGTTGGCACGCTGCGAGCGCTGCCGCTCCATGTTGTCCTGGATCCGCGAGGGGCACTCCGCGATCCAGTGTCCATATTTGCCGCAGTTGTGGCACGCACCGCTCTTCTTCGACGGTCGGCCCTTGCGCTTGTTGTCCCTCATCATGAACGCCTGACCAGGCGCGGCGCCATCTCCATCGCCACCCTGCTCCTTGCGCTTCATGTCTTCATGTAGCAGCCGAGACGTCACCAGCTCCCACGTCAGCGTGTCGGATCTTGATTCCAACGCCGTGATCAGGAACTGGTACGACTCGCTCAGGCTCCCGAGAAGCGTGATCACCAAGTCGTCCTCGCTGACTGGAGCGCCGACCGCGTCGAGCTGTTCCGCCAGAGTCTTGAGCTTGTTGATGTGTTGCAGCACATCATCACCTTCCTCCATCATGAGCGTGAAGAATCGACGACGAAGGAAGAGCTTGTTCGCCAGGCTCTTCTTCTCGAAGTGTCCTTCCAGTCTTGACCATGCATCATGCGCGTCCTTGGCCGACCGCACCAGCGGCAGCTGCGAGTCCTCCATCGCAAGACAGATGATCGCCAGCGCCTTGCGCGACTTCTTCCGGAAGAGCGCTTGATCGGTCGCCGTCTGGCAGTTCTCCAGCTTGATCTCCCCGCACGTGACTTCCCACAGCTCGCGCTCTTCCAGCACCATCTGCATCTTGAACTTCCACGTGTGGAAGTTAGCTCCGTCGAACTTGTTGATGCGGAAGGCGGAAGGCGGCGTGGCGTCCATGGCGAAGGCGTAGTCGGGGTCTTGGGCAGGGAAGGTAGAGCTTGGGCTCATAACCTAAAGGCTTGGGTCATTGTTGGCAAAATGCAAAGTGATTGATTTAGGTCCTTAGTTCACAAACTCCTTGCTACCTCTAAGCCTACTGGATTTCCTGCTGGGTACACTGAGTTATTTCAGCCAATCGCAGAGCGCCACGTCGATGCCCATCTCGTACCCACAATCTTGTACCCACGTGCAGCGTAATCATTTATGGCGTAATCAGTGGGAAGTAATCTTCGTCCCGTAATCGCCAGAGTGATTGCAGTGCCACTGAGTGAAGGTCATACCGGTACCCTACCGGTATACCGCAGCTGCTCGAGGCGTCTCCTTGACAACATAGGGTACCGGTATGACCTTCACTCAGTGGCACTGCAATCACTCTGGCGATTACGGGACGAAGATTACTTCCCACTGATTACGCCATAAATGATTACGCTGCACGTGGGTACAAGATTGTGGGTACGAGATGGGCATCGACGTGGCGCTCTGCGATTGGCTGAAATAACTCAGTGTACCCAGCAGGAAATCCAGTAGGCTTAGAGGTAGCAAGGAGTTTGTGAACTAAGGACCTAAATCAATCACTTTGCATTTTGCCAACAATGACCCAAGCCTTTAGGTTATGAGCCCAAGCTCTACCTTCCCTGCCCAAGACCCCGACTACGCCTTCGCCATGGACGCCACGCCGCCTTCCGCCTTTCGCATCAACAAGTTCGACGGAGCTAACTTCCACACGTGGAAGTTCAAGATGCAGATGGTGCTGGAAGAGCGCGAGCTGTGGGAAGTCACGTGCGGGGAGATCAAGCTGGAGAACTGCCAGACGGCGACCGATCAAGCGCTCTTCCGGAAGAAGTCGCGCAAGGCGCTGGCGATCATCTGTCTTGCGATGGAGGACTCGCAGCTGCCGCTGGTGCGGTCGGCCAAGGACGCGCATGATGCATGGTCAAGACTGGAAGGACACTTCGAGAAGAAGAGCCTGGCGAACAAGCTCTTCCTTCGTCGTCGATTCTTCACGCTCATGATGGAGGAAGGTGATGATGTGCTGCAACACATCAACAAGCTCAAGACTCTGGCGGAACAGCTCGACGCGGTCGGCGCTCCAGTCAGCGAGGACGACTTGGTGATCACGCTTCGGGAGCCTGAGCGAGTCGTACCAGTTCCTGATCACGGCGTTGGAATCAAGATCCGACACGCTGACGTGGGAGCTGGTGACGTCTCGGCTGCTACATGAAGACATGAAGCGCAAGGAGCAGGGTGGCGATGGAGATGGCGCCGCGCCTGGTCAGGCGTTCGCATGAGGGACAACAAGCGCAAGGGCCGACCGTCGAAGAAGAGCGGTGCGTGCCACAACTGCGGCAAATATGGACACTGGATCGCGGAGCCCTCGCGGATCCAGGACAACATGGAGCGGCAGCGCTCGCAGCGTGCCAACGTCGCGCATGAGGACGACTCTGGCGACTATCTCTTCTTCGTAGACGGCGATGGCGATATGGCCATGGCGGCGTTGGCGAATGGTGCATGGCTGGTCGACTCGGGTGCGACGCAACACATGGCGCACTCGAAGAAGTTCATGAGAAACTACAAGGCTTTCACTCCGGTCGACGTGCGTCTCGCAGACGACGGTGTGGTTCAGGCGATCGGCAGCGGCGACATCGTCATGGAAATGAAGACGCCTCGCGGCACCAAGAAGGGTGTGCTCACGAACGTGTGGCACATTCCCAAGCTAACGCGCAATCTCTTCTCGATCGGGCGTTTCACCAAGGACGTCGGATCGGTGACCTTCGACAGCGACGGATGCTTCATCGAGCTGAAGGGGATGAAGTGCACGATCGGCGCACGTGAGGGCAAGCTGTTCAAGCTGTGCATGACGCCCGTGCGCCTGAACGAAGCGAATTCGGCGATCCCGAACGGGAGCCAAGGGGACATCAAGTCGTACCTCTGGCACCTTCGACTCGGCCACATTGGTCACGCTGGACTCGACGCCATCGTCAAGAAGAAAATCGGCGTCGGCATTGACCTCGGGTCGGCGAGCAAGTGGGAGATGTGCGACGGATGTGCGCTCGGCAAGCAGACGCGAGTGCCGTTCCAGTCGACATCACCCAAGCGTGCCAAAGAACTGCTGGAGGTTGTGCACAGTGACGTGTGCGGGCCCATGAGCACCCCGACGTTCGGGGGTATGCGCTACTTCGTCACCTTATTGACGACAAGTCGCGCTACTGCGTGGTGTACCTGGTGAGGAACAAATGGGAGGTGGTCGACAAGTTCGCGCACTTCGTGGCGTTTGCGGAGACGCAAACCGGCAAGCGCGTCAAGGAGCTTCGCAGTGACAACGGCGGTGAGTACAAGTCCGACAAGATGGCCAAGCTCTGCAGCAAGCGTGGCATCGTGCAGAAGTTCACGCCGCCATACACACCGCAGCTCAACGGAATCGCGGAGCGCATGAACCGGACGCTAGTGGAATGCGCTCGGTGCATGCTGAGCACGCGAAGCTGTCCAAGGCATACTGGGGGAAGCAGTCGTGA
>JAAVTI010000189.1:0-82609 GCA_011947335.1 Phytophthora constricta
AGAATGCGCAGTAGCTCCGCGAAGAGCGGGCCTCCAGCAAGTCCCGACGGACCCCATCATCACTGGGAAGAGGATAGCGAAGCAAAGCATACGCCAACACTTGGGTTCGGTCGAACTCTTGCTCAGCGAGCCAACCCTCGCGGTACAAGAGGAACTGACACAACTCAGCGATTAAAGCTGGAGGAGTGTGCCAGTCAGGTTCAGGCCAACCTCCGACAGGTGGCTGCCAATAAACCCGGCGGCGGTCCGCTGACTCCGAAGAACCAAGACCGGCTGAGGTGCTAGAACTCTCGTTAAGAACCAAACCAGTGGCATTGCCCCGGGACTCAGCAGACGACTTGGTTGGAGTTGATGAACTCTCAGCTAAGTCAGCTGAGTCAACCGATGGAGTTGGGGGAATCTCCGCTTCCAGAAGACTTCCTCCACGAGGTTCGGCAACACTGGGTCGAGGCTCTGGACTAGATGACGGGGATGAAGTCGGCGAATACACGGAGATTACTTCTTGATCGGCCGGTATTTCTGGGCCACGAGAACCGAAACTCGGCGAACTGGCGATGGAAGTATTTCGGGTCGACAGTGACCCGCTGAGCTGGTGAAGCTGACTCCGACTCAGCTGGAGACCGCCCTTCGTCACCCAAGTGAACACGAAGGATGGAGCGCATAGGAAGACGCAGCCGACGACGTAGAGACGGATGATGCGGGTACGCTTCATCCATCCGAGAGTCGATAGACTCAAACCATGCCTCCAACTCTTCAGGACGGTCGACGATGGTGGAGCCAGCAACGAATCGCTGCTAGGCACTCGCTGGAGTTGTGCGTCTAGGACCTGCAGAGGTGAATTAAGGTTAGCCTCGGTAGAGAAGTGTGACGCAGAAGATGGGTTCTTACCGAATTCGGATGACCACTCGGCGGGCCAGGAAGTCGGCGGTGGACAAATGGCGTAAAGCAGGCGACCGAACTTCTCCTCTTTCGCGTGGTGATCCATATCGCAGGTCCAGTAGAAGCGAAGACTCACCAGCGTCGAATGCTGGAGAAGCCGAACGAGCCGACTCAGCGGATGCCGACGAAGTTGGAGACGACATGCGGTTTAAGCTGAGAAGGAAGGCACAAAGGAAGAAAACAACAAGTCAGCTACTGCACTGAGTCGAGGTTAGCAGAGCAAGGAACATACTTGGAGGTGACGGCAGACAAGCTGGTCAAGACGGTTGGTTGACTCGGCGAGAGGGTTGAGAAATGAGCCGATGGGTGATGGTCGGATAGTGAAAGAAACCGACCGATACCACCATATCCATATGGGTCAAGACACTCACCAGTCCGGCTCGTATCATGACCGGGGCAGTTGTGGTGCAGTAAGTTCGGATCGGGGTGGTCCACACCAGATTTGAACTTAGCTGAGTCTTCGGTTAACTTAGCTGAGTAGCTATGGTAACACAGCTGGGTCGAACCTTTCAGAGTAAGCGGGCAAGCCGGGTCGTTACAAGGGGAGTCAGCGAAGGGTCGCTGAGATCCAAAACTACTTCATTTCACTAGATATTTATATATGAGATTAGGAAACCATTAGGAGGAGTCCCTTCAGGACTCCCGGAAGATATAAGATAACAGAGCAGAATTTTCTAAGTCCAAGACAAGTGTACACTGTCCGGTAAGTCCCTGCACGGGCTGGATTATGCCTGCCGTCGACACCCGATAGGCATAGCTTGTAGGGTGTTGACTGGTAGCGCCAAGAGAACAAGGTCGGCCCGGGGAAGGGCGTGTCTCGCTTCGTGCGTTAAACAAGTCTCGCTGACTCAGCGAGCCGATACACCGGACAGCCCGGGTGCCGTGACACTTCTAGCCGAGTAGCCTTTGCTCTCGGTGACCCGTAAAAGCGCTCGCGCGCCGTCGTCCGTCCTTTGGCGGAGGGCACGGAGTTTTCTGGAAGTCAGCGAGCTCAGCTGACTTCCAACGTTTGACTGGCTTGATTGCCTGGTCTCAGCGACTGCGAGACACCACTGTCCCGGCTGGGCCGAACCGCTGGGGACAACTCAGCGGCGGGCCAACAAACGCCGACCTAACTCGGCGATTGCTGTGTTTGTTGCTACGGGATATCCATATCTGACGATTAGTGTGTTCTGCAATACCACACATCCGGCTTTGCAATCGGATGCGCTCTGATGCAGTACGATCACGAAGGACGTGATCGTGGGATCTGCTATCAGTCTCGTCAGCTTAAGCAAGCTGAGCGCAAATACCCAGTACATGACAAGGAGCTACTTGCCATGAAGTATGCGTTAGCTAAGTTCCGTGTCTATCTCCTTGGAGATAGACCCTTCGTGATCTACACCGATCACGCTTCTTTACGGACGGACGTAAAGTCACCACATATCTCTCAAAGAATGGCACGGTGGCTGTCATTCTTCGCTGAATACAACTTCCAGGTTGAGTACAAACCTGGAGGTTGAATGTGGTAGCCTACGCACTGTCGCGTCGGCCGGACTACAACTACAAGGTAGTTGACGTCAATGCCATTGGCATTGAACGCATGAGTGCGCCCACATCGTCGCTGCTCGACGATGTGCGCAAGCGTACTCGCTTGACGCGGACGCCAAGCGATTGCTGACCTATGTGGAGGCACCTTCCGACAGCGCGCATCGCGCGCTGCCTCCACATCTGAGATCCCGTGTGCACAGGTATAGCGGCTTGCTGCTATACAGTGCAGCTGAGACGATGTCGCTCACATCGTCGTCCTGATGATTATGATCTGCCACTGCGGATCATATTCAGTATCACGATGCCCCATCGGCTGGGCATCCGGGTCGAGAAGACGTACCTTTTCTCTCGCGTGACTTCTACTGGCCTCGCCAGTACAAGTGGATCCGCAAGTACGTCCGTGCTTGCGAGGCGTGCCAACGACTGAAGCCGACGCCGGCTTCACAAGCACCGCTACAGTCTCTGCCAATACCGGCAGAGTGTTGGGAGTCCATCAGTATGGACTTCATATTCAGGTTACCGCCCGACGCCAAGCGTCGGACTGGAGTGGTCGTATTTGTCGACCGCTTCAGCAAGATGGTTCATCTTGCTGCGGTGCCTGCCAAGTCACGTCCAAACAGACGGCACGTATGTTTGTGGAGCTCATCTTCCGCTCTCACGGTATGCCCCGTGAGATAGTGTCCGACCGTGATCCAAGGTTCACGGCCGCGTTCTGGAAGGAGGTCTTCGGCTGTCGATGTCGACAGCCGACCACCCGCAGACGGATGGTCAGACCGAGCGGGTAAATCGCGTGCTCGGTGACATCCTCAAGAGCTACGCCCACTCGTTCACCGAGTGGAGCGACTGTTTGCCGATAGCAGAGTTTGTCATCAACAACTCGGTGCATGCCTCTACGGCAGAGATTGCCAGTACTGGCACTTTTTGCCATCTGCTGACAGTAAAGAAGGACTGCGTTCAAGGAACTACTAAAGTACTCAGCAAACACCGCTACCCATTTCGTTTTACTGAGTATAGTACTTAAGTACTTCAACTAGTACTGAATCGTGCGGTGCTCATCTTAGTATACGAGAGCCAGGGTCCTTGCGCTCGGCATCCTCCTTCAGGACTTCATACTCGCTCCAGTTATGCTTCAGGAGCACTTGTTTCTCAGCACGTTGATTTTCAGTCCTTTTTCTGCGGCTACTCATGACAATACCACTCGTCGCAAAAACTCGTTCTTGAAAGGCATTCGACGGACTTCGACCAAGCCATACGCGTGCCAACGCCGCGATAGAGCCGAACTGATCGCTGCCAACATCTCTGAACCAGCGGCAGATATCGATATGGGTACAGAGTGCTTGAACATTCCAGCACACCTCCGTTTCGCCTCGAGTGCACAATAGCTGCTTCAGTCTCTCATCGGTCGCTGTGTCTATTGCGTTGATTTCATTAGGTATCGACTGCGGTGCGGAGTTGACCAAATTATGTGGAGCATATGGACTCGTTGCTGGAATAGGCGGGATAACTCCTGCATTTTGGCGACCGATATTCAGTCAACGGCTTGTGCAAACCATTCCGTCAGCTTGGCATCGGCTTTATCGTTCCCGGACGACTCCGTTGACTTATCCTGCCGCTGGTTCCAAACTGGAACACCTCGGATCACACATTTTCCGCTTGCAGACGGCACACACTCAAATGTGTCAGCAGATACGGTGGCAGTATATTGTGCGACAGCATGAGCTTGATGTATAACACGGTACACATCTCGGTGAGCTTGTAAAAGGATTTCAGTTCCGGCCTTAATGACATTGTCAAGCATATCAGAGTCGATTTCCTCCGGAAGTGCTCAATTTAGGTCGTCTTCGTAAGCACTGTGATTACCTGTTGTATGCACCAAGGTTTGAGTCAGCAGCACTGGATTGCAACAACTCGCGAACAGAAAACTTCGTTCTAGGGTCGAATAGTAGAATTACTACGTTTTCTGGTGTAGCCGAAGCCAATCTCTTGTCGACTTGAGCCCTCATACACTTTAAGCAAGTCGAACCTTCCAATGAAATATTTGAAACCTCCGTCTCCACGCGTGGCAAATTGGATCGTTTGTCCGTGGGCTTCGACGTGCATCCAGCTGATACACGTCAAAAACGTCTCCGGCAAGACTGTCAGCGGCATCCTTCAGAAGCACAATAAGATCTGACACGAGTAACTCATTTTGCTGTACCTGACCGAGTGCCACATATGCCAACGAGTGGCTAATCGCTTCCATTTCTTGCATTAAAGTCCAATCTGCACACGATATCTTGTCAAATACTGATCGATCTTCGTTTGTAGCTTGCGCATTGAAATAGTGCTAAAAGTCCGGGTAGTTTAGTATCGTCCGCTTGAAAAGCGTTGTAATTGTCGCTACTCGAGTGTCGCCATCGGTAATAACTCCAAGTTCAGGAAGACCGGGAAAGTTTTGCATTTCTGCAAGGCGTTTGGCTCGCTGGTGGGAGACAAAATAATCATTTAGCTTGCGCACGTTCTTGATCAAGTCGCGACCTGACACGAACTCACCCCCCGGAGTACAGATACGCTTGACTTTCGTCTTTTCAGTTGTGGCTGGATCCAAGACGAACACAGTTTCCGTGTTGTCAAGAAGGCCCATGCCGTAGCTCAAGTAGATTGAGCACGTACATCATGCAATCAGTCTGGACTGAATCATCGAACAGACGTGATACCTTCTTTGCTGAGTTGGTAGTGTCTGACACCGTAAACGGAACCACTTTGTCGATGTCCAGCCCGTACAAGTCCTTGACCCGGGAGAAAATTAGTGCTCGAAATCGCTTGGATGTATGAGAGCCGCTTTCTACCGTGGCCATCAGGGCGATGTTGCGGAATACCCACGTATGGTCAATGAAGCACACGGATACACCAATTACACCCTTCTTCGCGTAGTTGCTGGTCCATGAGTTATGATGCAAATTGAGGAACGATGCGTAGTACGCCAACTTAAATTCCAGCGTCAGTAATGTGGAGACTAATTCGCTTAAAATCGAAAATTGCGTATCCAACATCGTGCGGTACATTGCAGGAGAGGGTGGTGCTGCGTTCAGGTTTCCAGTAGCGGCTTGAAGAAACTTCTTGCATGAACCGCTCGACGTAATGTGATGAGCGAGCCCACCACTGATAATCCACTCCATGAAATGAACGCTCACCGTTGCGGTAGCAGGTCGCAATATCGTATCCAGCGTTCCCTGTCTCTTTTGGGGTGGTACGGGACTGGAAACCGCAACGGCATCGGTTCTATCGACTCTTGTAGCATGCGCTGTGTCAACCATCTCTCGCATTCGCTTGTTTCTGTGGTTAAGAACTGCTCGGCCAGCCTCGTGGTCTGAGTGCTTGGAGGCCATATGCTCCTTTGCATTGGTTAGATTGGCCCAACGCCTCAGACCTTCTTCCCACGTGTTCCTATCTGCGTTTGGATGTGATGAAAACGTTTTCGCGCACAGAATACACACATGTGTGTACGGGGCTGAATATCCATTTCTAACGTAAGGAACCTCCAGAACATGACCCAGTTTCCAAATTTCTGAGCGCGAACCGAATTGCTTGTAATGACGGACTTCCACTGGAATTCCAGATTCATCAACGCTTCTTTGATGGTTCGCGTTGGACGGAACTGACTGAGAAGCCTCCCGTTGGTCGGCTTGTCCTTCGTAGCGGGAGAATCATTCGAAACACTCACATTTAGACTCAGAGAAATGCTGGGGATCTCTGTAGCGTGGTGTCGACGCCAATTGGCTACACAGACCTAGCTGCAAAATCTATGTATCCAACATAGATTTTAACAGAAGATGTTACTGGTTTGTACCAGATTCAATTCCTTCATTAAAAATAATACTTACCTCACAGAAACATCGTCAGGATCAAAAACATCGTTGCTACACAGGTGGTCTACTTGCCGACTGCACAAAGAACATGGCTGCGTGTTGACAATCTCGGGGTTTGCGCAGTCTTGTTTAGCACACTTCATAGTTGCTTGAGACGTCTTCGTGGGGATGGCGGTGGTGGTGGTCGGTAGGAGGCTTCGAATGATAAGGCAAAAAGCACAATGATGAATAGTGCAGTGACAAGGCAAGCTTTCTAGGTGCGAACTCGAAAACTGCAGAAACCCAGCCGGAATATCTGTATGCGCACGTGCTGCCCTTAATGAACGTAATAGCTGAACCAGAATCCACCATTTCGAGTTTATACGCGAGTTGACGGCAGAGGAATTGCAACATAGGTGCGATCATAGGTACCTAGATAAAGTATACAAATGGATAAGGTTGAGATTGAGATCGCTTCTATTTAAGCAAACACAGCGGCAGAGTCCACGTGGACCTGTCTGCCAGCGACGAGTACCAGTTGGAGGAACGAGACGAGTTGCAGCAAGTAGCGGAGCTAAAACAGACTAGTCATCCAGGTGATCTAAGCGACTTTCTACCAAAGTAACATACGGGGACCTTTCCGAGCCGCGACGTGTTCTCTCCAGCTATTATATTCGAGCTGGATCGGTCAAAGTATGACTTATAACGGATTTATTTCCTAACATTAGCAATATCGTCCCTCAAGAGGTCTGAGTCCATCGAGATCATTGAACACTTGGGCTTGAAACACATAGCATGCAATTGTGGCCGACGTTCCGCAAGGCCACCAGCTCCTCGCATAACCGCCAGGGGGCGGCAAACAAGATTCTGCGTTGGGTGGCACTCATGCAGGCTCTGACACAGCCGCCTTAGGGCTCGAACAGTCCCCACACTGCCTCAAATCAAGAAAAACATCTAACCTCATCTAGCACAAAGAGATTTAGACATGGCACAGACCACGTTTGAGGGAAATCTACTGTAGTAGAAATGTCAGTACTATTGAGTGCCTAAATCAACTACTGTAGTACTTAGTACTTCAGATATAAAATTCTCCAAATACACTAAGAACTATGACGTCAAGTAGTACTATATCACTTTCGTTCCAGTACTTTTTCAAAGTACTGGCAAACTCTGCTCTACGGGGCACACACCGATCTACGTGAATGCCATGCGGCATCCACGAGTACCTGCCATGCTTGGCGGGGTGACAGCTCCCTTGAGTGGGGGAGGATCTGTGAGCGAGCCACGCCCACAGGAAAAGTTGAACGCCGTGACACGTAGTGCCACGCCCCAAAGAGAGTGCGCTTTGCGTCTGCACCGGGCGCAGGCGCTTCCAAGAACACATCCGTGCCGGGCACGGAAGTTACAGGCAACGCGCACGTACCTTTCGCTCCGGGAGCGAAAGAAGAAGACCAAGTACCCTTCACTCTGGGAGCGAAGGAAGAAGACCAAGCACCTTTCGCTCCGGGAGCGAAAAGGCAAGCAACGACCCGTCCCACGCCTGCTCCGGGAGCAGACGTGACGCAAGATGACGTGTCCGACTCGGAGTCGAATACAGGAAACTAAGATGATACAGTGACGACGCAGGGTGACGTCACTGCTGCGACCAAGTACGTGTCCACACCCCATGTGGACACTCAAGATGACGAGCGCATCGTGCAGGGCACGATAGCGGACAAGGACACATTGGTCGACACGACCAATGTCGATGCGAAAGACTTCGTGCAGCATCGAGAAGCCGTCATGCGGTTTGTTCGTGATGCTATTGCATCTTCTGTCTACCGACAGAAGATGAACGCTGACAAGTCACGCAACAATATTAGTGAGTTCAAAACGAATTCATTAGTCTTAATGTCTACGCAAAACTTAGCTGGACATGCAGTGTCGGACTTTGGAGCAAGCAAGCTTGCTCCACGCTTCATCGGCCCCTTTCATGTCATGCTTCGCCAAGGCACAGCCTACACGCTGGACATACCAACCAGCATGAGACTGTACCCGACGTTCTATGTCGGGCGACTGAAGGCGTATCATGACCATGATAGGCCCGCGCGCTCATCCAACATGAGCACGACGAAGCGTGATGGTCGAGCTACGACTCGTCATCCTCGTCGCGCTCGCGCGCAGAGCGCGAGCGACGCATACGAACGCTCTCAACGAGCTTCGCAAACTTCCTCTCGTCGTCCTCGACTCGAGACAGCGCGTCACCCGCTGTCTCGCGAGAAGCGGACACTCGCGATGAGAGGTTCGAGATCAGCTGACTCTGCTCAGCGATCGTCTTCCAAGCCTCACGGTGGAAGGCTGCATAGTCAGCCGCAAGTTGGTGGAAGGGCTGATCGAAGCGACGAGGGGGTCCGCCGGCACCTTTGCGGGGCTACCGACGGCTCAATTCGCTGGATTGTCGAGCGAATTGTAGCTCACCAGGAGCCACGCACTGACCAAGGTCAGCGTCGTTTTCGATGTCGTTGGAGAGGATACCCTTCCCAACACGACTCGTGGGAACCGCGGAATATCCTCGTGAGGGATATTCCGGACATGGTGATGGCGTTCGAAGACCGCCACCACCTCCGCCCGAGTCGAGACTAGGTCTCCGCTCGACAATGTACCACCCCGCCCCCGGGGTCGGGAAGGCGCGTAACGGGATCAGGCGGGGTGCTCTCTTCCCGGCATCCGGGAAGACCGTGAAACGCCAGTCTCGGACCTCACTGGGTACTCGTATCGTCGAGAACCCGTCGACTTCATTCTCACGCAGTCTGTCCGCGTTAGGTGGACAGACTGGACACCGTTCTCCACGGGGAACGGCACAAGGTATACAAGCGCTTGCACTGAGTTCGTGCAAGCGGGTAGCCTTGCCAGCGCTATTATGTCTATAATAGCGCTCACGCATGCTTTGAGACGCTTTCGGAAAGCAGCAGCATCATTGATCCAGTTCGTAACGAACTGGTTCCAGCCCTGCGTCAGTGCAACTGTCTCAGAGACCTTGCTCTTAGCGCCATGGTGCACGCCCTTGTAGTGGCGAAGAGCAAGGTACAGCGACGCATTGTAGTTGCGTCGCTCATCGGAGCCGGCCGCAAGGCCTAGCGCCTTCACGACATCATCATCCTTGATGGTGTCGACTTGGAAGAGAGCACAAGGTGTGGGCTGGCCGCCTTCGTCGGGCCATCGGAGGCGATGAATGCGCTCCGATGAAAGCTTCCACGGCCGCGCTGCGTCCAGCAGGCAAGGATGCCCGTGCGGAAGAAGAAACACCCGCGGATGGAAGTTCCGCGGGTCCAATGCTCTCAGACTGTGCACGCTTAGCGTGCACGACCTCGCCATCTTCTGGCGAGTCCTCACGTTGACGACGAGAGCCCGGCGACGGACTCTCGCGAAGAGGCTTGCTCACAGCAGGCTTGTCCCTCACGGGTGAAGAGTGCTCCTCTTCGTCCGCCAAAGAATCACTGTCGTAATCGACAATGAGGCCAGGGTCTTCCTCATCACCATCACGTCCAGGGGACGTGGTGCGCGCAGCCTTCGCAGGCTGCGCGACAGTCGATTCACCCGCCCCGAAGGGACGGGTTGCCTTGGCGACGATAGCGTCGACTTGCTTAGCGCTCTCGCGCTCACGAGAGCGCTCTCTCCAATTGTAATGCGTGATATTCACGCACTGACAGTGTCTTGCCGCCCGATAGGGAACCCCACCGGATGTGGAGGTCTTGGGACTTTCGGGAGCCTTGTGGCTCCCGGGAGACTCGGGACTTGACGCGCTCATTGCGAAATGAGCGTGAGTGTCTTCACCGTTAAACGAAGCAGACGGAAAGTGACCACAGAAAGATCGTGGTCACCGTTACCTCCCGAATGCGATACTCGCACTTTGAGAGGGGGTGGTGTAGCGGGGCTACACAGGATAATGTACCTGGGGTACACTAATACACACAAACCAACTAGTGTGTGTGGGACACACACAGCGACCAACATTACGAGCCGTCAATGCAACTACCGTATTTGAGATCTCCTACTTCAGACCCGGGATTCTTGAAGTTGTAGTGTTGTAGTGTGGACACGAGATGTACATGTACCGACAGCGTTATGTACACTGTTGGTCCCATTGCAAAATGTATGAACATGTTAGTTATATGAACACTGTATATGCATTGCCTCAGCCAAATGAGCCAATCAGAAATTGTTCACAAATTATTAATAACATGGGATCCATGTCAGGGGGGCGCGAAACGAAAACTCTTTCACAGAGCGCTTGTGGTTGTAAGAGATGGCTACACGTTTACATAGCTTGGGAGCTTCCCCGTGCCTGATGCTCTTTTTCTCTCTAGCTGCTGCCCTGGTGTGCGGCGAGCCGGAGTGCGCGCCATGGCTTCTTTCTTGCAAGGACGGCGAGTCGGCAATTAGCACTATTTATGGACGGCTGGATCATTTTTACACTCTGAATTAGGAGATCTCAATTGCTGAGCTGGAGCATCCGTGCATTCTGATTGGTTCATAGGCGGTCTGAATTAGGAGATCTCTCTGAAGTAGGAGATCTCAAATACGGTATCATTGACGGGCGCTCAGGCGCACAGCTATTGGTTGAAAGGGCCACCTTCAACCAATCATGTGCATGCATTTCATGCAAATGCGTGAGAGCCAACCATGCTCTCACCTTTGCAATAGATATCGTCTTAAGAGGGTTTAGCGTAAAGATAAGGCCAGCCCGCCACGCGGCGGGCTGCCATTCAATTCAGTTTTCTATTTTGATCTAAAGTCCTAAGTGTTTGCTTTTAGAAATACGCGAGCCCGCGTATTTCTATCTTACATACAAACTTTAAGTCTACGCTTCCTCAATACGCGCATACTGTGTATGCTAAGAAACACAGCGTAACTCTCGCCCTGTTTCAACATGTGCGTATGTCTTCAGGGCCCCCGACCAGCTGAGGCCGATGTCAGCGCACAAATTGCTCTAAGACCGCCTTCCAGTGCCATAGAAACGAATGCAGCTTCGCGTAAGCGCTGTCGGAGTGTTTCTCAATACGTGAGTGACAGTGACAGTGAAGTTGATGAAGAAGGTGGCCGTGTGGAAGATGGTGTCGATGA
The DNA here is from genome assembly GCA_011947335.1 of Phytophthora constricta. Taxonomy (NCBI): domain Eukaryota; phylum Oomycota; class Peronosporomycetes; order Peronosporales; family Peronosporaceae; genus Phytophthora; species Phytophthora constricta. The sequence goes on from JAAVTI010000189.1 coordinate 11,400, forward strand.
AATCGGGGCTACACTTGATGTCAGTGTTGCCTCGGTGCCTAGCGTGCCGTCTACTTGTGTGCTGGACGGAGATCCGAATCTAATGGTATCTGAGACTGATCAGTGCACGGGTCTGAATTCGACCAGGATTCGGATGCTCAAGATGAAGCCGACGATGACGATGCTTAGGAGCAAGATTGGGATATTGGTGAGCTGACCGATGGAGATTCGGACGAGGAGCTGGTAGAGCTGCCTGAATCGTTGTGCTCGTCTGCTGCGATGAACAAGAAGACGATGATGATGCTGACCAATGGATGGGAATACGGTAAGTTATGTTGGTGATATCCAACATAAACATTGTGTATGTAGCTTCGCTCCAACATAATAGAAATCATAAGCTATTATTGCTGTACGTTTGCAGACCCGTCAAAGTTCTGACCCGACCCTACATATGAAGGTCTGTACGATGGCCTATTTGGGCCTAGCGACAGCGTGCTGTCTGTAGCAGAAGACCCGCTTGCTCTGCTGTTCTACTTCATGCCGCCTCGACTGTGGTCCGAGATTGCAGTTGAGAGCAATCGCTATCACTCTCAGACACTCGCCAGTCGTGCCCGTGCTATTAGAGCGCAACAACGAAGGACCAACGAGGAGGTAGAAGACCTGGGTGAAATCCGTGCTCGGCTTGCGCGAGTTGCCGACATTGAAGCGTGGGAGGTGCTGCGAGTTGTGGGTCTACTTATCGCGCGCATGCTGGCGCCCATTCGCAAAGGCATTGCAGCCCACTGGTCACTGAAGAAAATTGGCGCGCTTCCTACCAATCGCTTCGACCAGTTCATGTCGAAGCATAGATTTTTTCACATCATGGGGTACCTTCACGTCTCCAACAACAAGTCTCCGCAAGCGCGTGTCGACCGCGCTTGGAAAATCCGACCCGTTGTCGATGTGCTTCAGCGGACGTTTGCTCGAGGTTACAGTGTCCCTCCCGTGATTAGCTTTGACGAAGCTACGCTGCCGTCGCGATCGCGCTACAATCCGACACGCCAGTTTAACAAGGAGAAGCCCCACAAGTGGGCACGAAGGTGTTCGTCGCTGCGTGCGCTAAGACAGCGTATTGCATGAGGTGCGTCCTGTGGCAAGCGAAAGCTTGCCACAGTTTGTTTTGTTCAAGTCTTTATGTTGGACAAGCTCAACAGAACACAATGCCATTTGAGGAACATCCAACCTAACGCTAACATGTTTGTGTGTTTTGGGCTGTGATTGTTGCAGAATTGAAGTGTACTGCGGCGCTAAGACTCACCTACGCACCCCCGTACCGAAGGATAATAATTGTGGTGAAGCTGCCGTCCTCAGGAACCTGAAAGCACTTTGTCCCCCTCATCAACGTCCCCGTGGCGCTTGGTTGTCACGGATCGGTATTATACCTCCGTGAAATTAGCGTTAGATCTCCTCCACAGGCGTATGTACATCACAGGCACAATCCAGACCGATCGTTCTGGGTACGCCAAGGGGTCGTCACCAAGAAAGAGATGAAAGTGGTGAACAAACGAAAAGTGCCTGTTCCACCGCAAGGAACGATGAAGCTAGCGCAGAACAAGCGGTTCCCACAGATTACGGCCGCCATGTGGATGAATCGAAATCCGGTCCACATGCTGTCGAGTGGTGGCAGCCGTGAGCTGGGCATCGTTAGTACGTATGACTGCCTACTGTTTTAGTAACTTCGCTAACATTATTGTGTGTGACATTGTATGATAGTGCGCCGTGTTCACGGCGAGATGAAAGAGCTTCCAGCACCGAAGCTGGTTCGTGACTACCACCGCCGGATGGGTGGTGTTGATGTCCACGATCAGCTCCGGATGCAGCGCTACAGCGTGCAGCTTTCCTACGAGACCAGAAAGTACTACAAGACGTTGTTCCTGGGGCTTCTCGCCATGGCAACCGTAAACGCTTTCATAGGTTCCGTCACAATTGCAAGGAGAACAACCAGCGCCCACCCAAGCATTTCGCTTTCCTGGAGACGTTGATGGATCAGCTACTAGCGGTCGACTCGGAGGCGTTCGAGGCTATCGAGGTGTGGTATATGATGCAAAGTCAACATAAGTGTTTGTATTTGAGTGATGGTCCAACATAAATGTATCTTATGTTGCATGCTGATGTTTGTAGAGCGCAAGTCGAGCGCAGGACCACACAGCGTCCCCTGCGAGAGCGGATGAAGAACGGCAGCTCCGATGGGGAGTGTGAATAGTCACTACCTTGACCAGAATCCGGACAAAGCCGATTCGGAGCAGGGTACGAAGCGACGCCACCGCTCATGCAAGGTGTGCGCGATTTACAAAACTCAGCCGCGCAAGTACACGCAGTATTTTTGTCCAGAGTGTTCATCAGGGAATCGCCGGTAAGTGCTCATGCTGCCCTGCCTTCAGTTCATTGCGAAAGCTAGTCTCACACCGTGTTATGATCAGCAAATACCTATGTAACGTCTCCGCGAAGGCAGGGACAGCACCTGCTTCAATATCTGGCACTCGGACTGGAACAACGGGAACGACATTCCGCGGCGCCTTCAGGAGGGCACAGGGTTCGGGACCGCCCGCCTTCGTCGCGTCCTGGAAAGAAACGCCACCGGCGTACGGCTGTGAGTCACGATGAGAGGGATGTTGAAGAATGCGGCAGTGACAGCGATGCCGGAGGCGCAGAGGAAGAAGAGGACGAGCGGGCTGCGGAAACCAATGATGAGAGTGCTCCGAATGGCGGCGGGGAGAGGGCTCTGAGGACAGCGGCTGCGAAGAGTCGGCGTAGGCCAGTCGTAGCTCGTGTTTTGTCTATCTTTGGCGAATTAAACTGGCTAGCAATCAACTGAACTGTTTCCTTACCTGACTTTCATTGGCCAGTGATATCAGGACATCGCTGCTGGGCGTGTGCAATGTTTCAGAAATGCGGTTCACCAATAAACGGTCCACTTATTATGATGACCCTGTCTTCATAACCAATGCCCCTTGGTCAAATTGTCTAACATAAGGTGCCTAAATGTTGGATGTGTCTTTTTCTACCAGAGGCCAGCCCTGCACTATCCACGTGACAAAGATAGCCTAAATTTTGAGGCATACAAACTTCTATATTAAATTATGTTGTCCATTAACATAGGACCAAATATACCCCACACTTTTGTCGCGGGAAGTAAGGGGTTAACTGGCAAAACGGCCCTTAATTGGCTATTTCCCTTAGCTCGACAAATACCAGAGAGTTTCACTTTATCTGCATCAGTAGCAAATAGTGACACGATATAGTGATTTCTGTCGATGAAATTCACAGCCTGATTCACGCGGCCGGCAGCGCAATAGTTGATCACGACCGGTGCATTGTTCACAAAAGAGAGGAATCAGCCGAATAGTGACCGAAAATACTGGTGAACAAATCCCTTTGTCACGTGGTGGGCATGGTCAACATGAAAGTGGACCAAAATACATTTCCGTGCGCATATTTGGTATTGATGTTACTGCAGACGATGATTGTCGATATTATGAACAGCAGAAATTGTTCGCTGGCATTCGTATGCCGTTTGGTCTCTCAACCTCTGCTCACGTATTTAAATTGAGGATAAAGGTCGCCCTAAAAGTTGTGGAGCTGTTACCGATGTGAAATTTTGAAGACGATTTGGGCAATGACCCTCTTACGTGGGAGAATTAGTTGTGCACCCTAATGAATGGCAGCAGTATTCTGGAGCAATACCGATTACAGCGCTGGCTTCAATGCTGAAGCGAACGATTGTTGTTGTGTCTAGAGAAGGTATCCAGCTTGAAAACCAACACGGCTCTGGGGTTGCGTGCCAACGCCCGCGACAGCCACGAATTATGCAATCTACGAGCTGCCATATCACCGCCGTCCCCTAAGGCCCGTCCTAACGGGGTCGTGATCGGGGTATGATCCAGAATTGTGATGTATGATTGGCTGCTGAAAATACGATGTATTTTCAGAAACCAATGTCATGTGTTTCCCTGGGGCTGACCTCGTGATCCCAAGCCTGGCTCACAACCCATTGCTGGAACACACAGGCCATCGCAGCGCAATCTAGGATGAAAATCACTACAGTTCTGTTGATCGTCTCTGGGGTCGTTGCTGTTCGTCAGCGAAAAGGTTGCAGGAGTAAGGTTGTGTCTAGGAAGAGATCGGAATGGATTCCACACCGTGAGCGTCTCCTACTTGAAGGGCAGTTCAAACGCTACCATCGAATGAGTGTTGAAGCGTTTAATGTTTTGGTGGGGCTTGCAACCCCAGCACGTCAACGGGTTGAGATCAAATCGGAGAACAGAGCGGGGACTAAGCCCATTGAAGTTGTGGACATGGTTCAGATGACAATACCGTGGCTCGATGGTACACCTTTCGTGCTCTTGCCGGCGTGAGTCCACCGGCTTTCTACTCCATTTTGTGGAGGTGATGAAAGCAATATGCAATCAACCGCGCTTTCGTATAGCTACTCCAGTCAACAATCTAGAGCACGTGCTTTTTAATCCATCAGTCCCAGCCATATTTTAACAGGGTGCGTTGTTGGCTGCATCGACGGCTGGCTATGCGATATTAAAGCTCCAAGCTCAGACGAAGTACCAGACGTGTCTGCATCCGTCAGTGGTCACTATATGACTTAAAATATGCATATCCCGGCACTTTGTGATGCTTTCTATTAATTTATTGGATACTAACTTCAATTCCCCGGCAAAGTTTCGGACAGTGTTGGGAATTCGAAGTGGAAACTGAGCGATGACCTAGCTAAGCTGCCTTTCGGTTACTTCGTAACTGGCGATAATGCCTATCTGCTCGCTCCACCCATGCTGGTGTCATTCACAAAACCGGAAATTAGGTCGCCGGAGCACTCAAACTACAATTTCTACATTTCTCAATTGCGGATAAGGATCGAGATGGCATTCAGGTTGTTAGTGAACAAGTGGCAAATTTTTCAGCGATCTTTAAGTGTTGAATTCATCCACACGGGTCTTGTGATTACAACCTGCATGAAACTGCACAATTTCTGCATTGACGACCGGATACAATTATCCTTGGAACATCTAGCAGCGCAGCCATCTTACGAGAATACAATACTCTGGAAAATACATTGTAGCTACCAACCAACGGTGGCTGAAGCCCAGTTTAATACTGAAATTAAAGTGAAAATGGACACATATTGCGTAATGGAGCATATCCGAGACGACAACATGCCACGACCATAATGGATGCTATTTGCTAAGTACATTACCTTACCACTCTGTAATGTCCTCTTCAAGCATGTCTGCCTTCTCTTGTAGTGCTGTAATACGACGACGCAAACGTTCCTTAACCTCTCAAAGTTGGGCTATTGGTATTCCTTTCACTTTGCGGTCGTATATTTTTCCTCAGCGAGTGCACGTGCACGTCGCTGGCGAACAAGCATCCCATCGATTGCTGCCAACTTATCATTCTTGTTGCCTCGCTCAATGCGTTCGCGCTGTACGCGTGTCGGTGCCATCTGCTCCGCTATCAACTTGGTTTTAATATTCGTTTTGGCATCAACCAGACGTGTCAGTACGTCTGTGAGTGTAGATATTGTATCCACGCTTTCGTTTTTTGCGGAGTAGTATTGTTACACTGCCTTCCCTCGTTGGATCACCTTCGTTTCCCTCATCATCGTACACACATCCAGAAAAAAACTCATGTCCAGCCTTCCGACGGTCGCACCTCAGATTAAGGTACATGACTGCTTTATCACCATGATACAAGTTCCAAAATTCAACGTGCGAGCCTGACATTTTTGGTTTGGCCTCTGCATTAGAAAAGAGGAGTGAACTTCTTCGACATTGATTTCATATGAAGTAGAGTACACTGTTATTTGTTCAATGCAGATGCCGTTGAAGAGGAGTCATCGTTGCGAGACTTTCATACACTTCGCAGTTCATGCTAAATGCAACAGCGACGGCTTCCCAAGAACTCGTTCCATCTTCGTCTATTTGCTTCCTTGTGAGCTGGTCACCGGGCGAGATGAGCTGCTCAGATTTTTTCAGAGAATAGCACGTTAATCAGTCGAAAGATGCAGTGGCGTGTGCGACGAGCTTCGTCAGAGGGCTTGCTGGATCGTTTTACTAGACGCTGTTTATCTAACAACAGCGCAATTCCACTCTTGGAATGATAGTAGGAATTACGATCGCAACGCGATCTTCCTTGTTTGCTTTTTTACGACCGAAAGCTTTCGAGCCGTGCATTCCATCTTTAGCTGATATACAGTCCATTCGCTGTAGTCTTCTGAAGTTGGAGGCAATCCAGACCGTTTACTGCCTGGCTTCTGCCTTGCAGTCCATTTGGTGCTGATCATTAAGGCGCGGAAAGGTGTCGTCGGCTCCATCTTGCGGGTATGTCGTGCCAGCACAGGAAGTCGCTTTAACATCAAAACTCCCGACAAGCAGCCCATCCAAGTTTAGTTGAGGATCATCATCCAGTTAAACAGTCACAGGATCGTGCTCCCAGCAACCCTGAACCACCTCCAGGATCACAACTCGTGATCCTTGTTGTGAATGGCCCTAAGGTTCAATGCGCGATTCATTTGGCCCCGCACAGGTGTCCAGTCCAGACTTTAGGCTACAATGGTCATTTTCCGTCAGTTCACATTCAATCGGCTCAATTTAAAAGGTTCAATTTCATACTATCACTCCCCATCATAATGGCCAACTTCCAGGCTCCAGGCGTCACTTTCCATCAAAATTCAATCAGCACTATGAGCCGTTGCGTGCACAAGCGTCTTCCTCCCTCAATGAACGTCCACTTCTGGCACGATGCGAGGCAATTTCCTGCGAAAAGGGAGAGATCAACACGAGTCTGCGATCCACAAACCACACTTCAGTTCGATTAATCCGCTTGCTATAGCAGCCCCCGCCCCCACCCCCCTCTTAGGAAAAACCAAGATGTTATAGCGGTGGGTGAGTTGTTCTCGTCACCCCATCATCCCATTAAACTCTCCAGGAATTTTAGACAGCCTTCTCCCTTGTAAAGTTTCAGACTGTAGCACGATTTCGGCGCCCACCAGGATTGACCATATTATGTCTATCGCGACGCTTATTGCGTGGATACGTTACTCCAATATGTGGTATTGGTATTATGGCCAAAACGGGTTTTATAGTGCAGTATCACTCGAGGTATTCCTTTTTTTCAAGTTGCCCTAGTAATGTGCGTCTTCTGCGTCGTCCGCGGACCCCCATCTTTCATCTTACGTGTCTAGCGTTCGTAGTTGTACATCTTCCATGTCGGCCGTGTCGGACGATTTAGGATGCCAGATGACGAGGACGGTACTGGCGTAGCTGCTAAGTCAGTAGGAGTTGGTGCTGGTGCATCAGATGAACCGAAGCTTAGAAGATTTCAAGTTGTCGCACTCAGCAACACGCAGTAAATATTTCGATCAATAGCCAAAAGAGAAAAAAGAGGATTTACAGGGGCCGAGGCGACGGTAAAAAGAGGTCTCCTGTAGGGGGTTCATTCATTCTGCTACACACCCAGATCGGTTGTATTGTTTACGTTGTGTACGTGATTTGGTTTTCTACCTAACACACGGGGCTGTTGTATACAGCGCTTGGGCGGATAGGTTTTCCCGACGTTAGTAGTCGAGAGTAGACCATTCACGCTTTCGTGGGGATGCAACCAAGCTCCAACGGTGTCGGTCGGCCGCTCCACCGCGGACGCTCGCTTTCAACCCGCCATGCCACTGATATCCTATCGCATGTCATGTGGAATATCCAGAAACCCTTGTGGTCAGATAATACTCGAATCTTTTACAAAACCCACGTTTTGCTATACCTCTTTACTTGCCATTTGTAAGGACGCAGCACCTACTATTGGAGTGGACCACATATCTGACTTACCCACTCCTTCGGTGAGGGTAGTTATTGAGCCCCGAAAGACAAATCGATGAATAGCAGCCCTCATACGCAAAGCTAGCTGATCCAGACGATCCCGCTGACACAACAGCGGGTCGAGATGTGCTAGTCTTGTGGTCGCAGATACCGGGTCAATGCATGCACATGATGTAGCATAGATTCTATTTGCAGGAACCACTACAGCCATCTTGGACACTCGACCTGGACAACAACAGTGTACACACAACTACAGACATTGTTGGATACGTCACAAACGGCAGCTCTTGAACAATAACAAGGGCGTTGTTAGTTTGAATGCTATAGCAATGTCGACATGTCGAATAAATCACGGCATTGCCCTACTGCTCAGAGTAAATGAAAAGACAGGCGATGACCCGGGCCACCATAACAACCCGGCTCTCACAAATCCTTATCCTTACATATTAATTGATTAATTGATGTAGGTCGCCCTTTGGAACTGACACTCACTTTTAAGTCGGCACGACCCCAGCGACCCAGCAACGAAGAAAATGTGGCGTCACGATTGCCAGGGCCTAGTAATTTCTCACTGAACTCTGCTCCGTTTGCAGGTGCACACGTTCGCAGACGCGGACAGAGGCCGCACCGCCCGCCGGGACCCGCATTGAGCGCCTCAACGTGTACATCAGCAGAAAGCAGAAGGGCTGCGACGCACGCAAGTCTCGGCCTAAAGGCGAAGTCATCTTGCCAGTCCTAGTTGCCGAGGCTGTTTCCAGCGGCTTAAAGAATGTAAGAATCGATGGGGTTCTTACCCCAACATAGAGCGTGCGACGGCTGCACGCGCGTCCGCCTAATGTGGAAGCTATCCAATCTACTCTCCAGAACCGCTTTCATCCGAGCTATCATCGATCCGCCAACTACAAAAATCGCTCGGAGTTGAGCGTCAGGACCACCCTGATGAAGCATACTCAACACCATACCCTCCGATTGGTTATGTTCCGTTCCCTTCCATTCGACTTAATAGTGCGATATGTTCGTGAAATTGCTTCCCAGTGGCTTCGCCTAGGTGCTATATCTCACACAGTGTTGTAGGTCTTTGCTTTGCTACTGGGTGTCTTGCGGGACGGGCTTATTAACGAGTTTTCTCGGAGGTTCATCGAGGACAGCCAAAAAAGGATGCTCATCGAGAGTTTTCCTCAGGAAAGATGTTCGTCGAGGGCAGTTCACCGCAATGCGAACAAGCAAGACTTGCGGCTACAAGTGAAGTTGGACGTCCTCGCGGCACCAGATTATTATCGAGTGTAGCTAGTATCATGTAAATGCTTATATGCCACTGACTAACTGCGCTGATCATTGATCCTATCGTCCATCGTGGCTTACACTATGGCTTCGTGTGAAGAGGAGTCAGTGACGTCGACGCCGTCAATATAGGCTTCATGAGTACACTCGGCCAGTTCTTGGCACTCCAGTCTCACGGTCTTCTTAAGCTTAAGAAACTCTACCGCCCAGTAGTATACACCGTTGTTGTCACCCCAAGACACCACCGTTCCGCGAAAGCTCTCGCGCTTTGGCACGCCCAAGTTAGTTCTTGTCTCGAAATCCCGCATGACATGCCAATGGAGTGGAGACATGGGTTTTTCAAGGTATTGCTTGACCAGTACGTCGATCGAGAATTGTTGATCTGCCTTGTCCTTGGTGAGGCAATTTTTGCCTTGCGCTGGCCACCACTCGCTTTTCGAGTGGGCAGCGCTCGTAGCAGGCGATTCACATTTATCTCGCTTTGGAGAACCATCACAGCCAAAACGTGAGAACACTGCCAGCCTGTCTGAGAGAACATCGCGCAATCGCACGAATATTTTCGACGAACTGCTTGGATCTAGCGAACAGCAAACAAATGATCAGTTGAAACAAGCTTCACCTGAGCAGAATATAAGCGATATTGCACCTGCTCAACTGAAATTCGAGCCGATGGAGCAAAGCTCGTGATAGCTTCTTGGTGCAGCAGCTTCACTTGATGTATAGATAGGCAGTAGCGCTCAGCGTTTCGGACGGTGATGTCTTCTGGAAGCTTGCCTTCAAGGGAGTCCTAGTATCTACCGAAGCCATTACGAGACGAGTTAGTAGCTACATTAAGCCTATGAGCAGTTCAAACTCACCGTTGCGCTCTTGCTCTGTCCAGATTGGTTCCGTTGATATTTGTACTGGAATTCATGAACTTGGTCGCGTTAAACAGCACGCCAAATAGAATCCGTGTACGTGGGGCTTTAAGCCTGTAGTAGTTTTTCTTGTTGTCGATCAGGCGTTTGGTATTAGCAACGGCCTCGCTACACAAAGGACCTATTCGAATCACAAGCATAATACATAACGAAAATGTTAGAGTTGCTCAGAAAACTATCGTGCGAAGCTTACCTTCACAGAAGTGAAACAGGCTTTGCCGCAATGGTTGGGATGCCTCGTGAAACAAAATGCTGGGGATGCCATCGTTCAAAACAACGGCTGTACTCGATCGAAAGGAAGCCAGACATGTAGTTTTGATGACCTTGTGGTGAGACTCAAGCGCATTTTGAGATGGAGTGACTCCAGCAATTGCAGCCTGGTAGTACCAGAACTTCCAATGTGAGTCCAAATACGTATCCTCGAACCAACGTGCGTATGCCGCCTCGCCTTGGCTTCGCCTATACTCCAAAAAGTAGTGAGAGAGCCCTGAATTGACGTTCCGAGCGGGCTTTACTCAGATACTTGATATTGACGGCCACATGATCCTCGTAAAATGATTTCTCAGCAAGCAGCTGAATTTTATCTGACGCGCCGCACTTTCTTGCGAGGTGGGGTAGAAATTTAGCAGCCGAATGCGCGGCCAAACTTCCATGTAAGCACTTGCAATGTACTGACTGCGATCTAAGCTGCCAGATCCAGATCAATGTTGAAAAACCGAGACGCATACGTCTTAACAGTTTGAAACATCGTAGCACAAGCTACATGATGTTCCGTGCGAACGAACATGTATGCCCAAGGCACAAACGTCTTGGAGTAGCGATTTTTCTCGTAGTGTGTTGTGTAGGTACCAAAGTCTACCAACGTCCAACCACCTACACAGCCAAAAGATAAATTACAGTCATTCATCCTCAACACAACACGAGTACGGGGTTTACTCACCGAAATGCAGTCTATAGGTTCCATCTGTAACACCTAGGATCCCTTCCTCGCTCTGCCCGTTGTATGCTTTCAGAACATTAAAAAAATTGCTCTCGACGTCAAAATAAGACCACAACAGTCCGCGGTCGTACCGTCATCTAGAGTAACTATGTGAGAGAAGCAGTCCAAAACCAAAGGGCCATGCTTGCGATCCTTATCCAGGGAGTCCAATTCTTCCTCAACTTGCTGCTGGTTGAAAGGCTCATCGGAGCTGTGGCTTAAGCCACGCACGAAAAACTCACCTCTTGTCGTGCACAAGTGCGTAGACGTCCACTCCAGCAGTTCTGCAATATTTTTATTTCCCAGCCGCCTGAACATCAACATCAAAACGAGCATTGTTTTAGCCCTACGTGACATAAAGACAGTAACTAATGCGCTCACCTGCACGTTGCTTCATTAGCGTCGCTTTTCGGTTTTTCAGTTGTGACTCGATGGGCACACATTCGAGGCGACTAGGTACATTGGCATATCGTTCCAGCAAAACTTTTTTGCACTTTTGGGGCCGCACCCCAGCAAAATATCGTCCACCTCGCGAAGGAAGAAACCTGGGATGCCGCGCTTCTTGGACTCAGTAATTGCACCGGTGTGCACACCAGAATCGTGCAGCCAAAACGTAATAGCATCTCCATCGGTTGATGGACCGATGCGAATCCGTTTTTCACAGTTTTCATGCGAAATACAGTGGTAAACGCTTCTGTCGTCCATTTTGCCGCCTCGCTTCCCGTAGTTATATAGGAACATATACACGTAACCATCGAAAATATTGATACCGCGTTTTGCGCCCTCGATCGAGGCGTACTCGACACGAGGCACAAACAACGGCTTGCTCTGCCCGTCGGACTCAATGGACTCGTCTTCAGACGACACAAACTCCACAGTGGAGCCATCAGCCATACTGGCGTCGTGACTTGTTTCGAAACAATCTTGAGCGTAGGATGCCGGGGGCAGCAGCCTTGAACATGCTGCAGGTGGTGTCGGTGGGGTATCTGGGAGAGTTGGATAATAGAGTAGCGATACTTCCGACCGCTGTGGACACGAGTGTCGCGGCGTTGGAATGACAGATGGCGCTGGCGGGGTTGGCATGACGTTGGCAGTGGTGGTGGTATGGATATGGTAGTTGGTAGTGGTGGCACTGGCGTGGCAGTTGGCAGTGTCGGCGTTGGCTGCGGCAGCATGGGCATGGCCGTTGGCAGTGGCGGCGTTGGCGGGACCGGCTGTGGTGCTGGGCCATTGATGGGCAACGGTAAGGCTTGATCTGGGCGAGGTGCAAACGAATTCGCATATGCCGTTGTGGTTATCCCAAGCACCACGTCCTTCCAGGTCTGAGCTGCCGAGACGACGGCGGCTTCGGAAGTACCCGCATCCTTATCTAGGACACACGGGCACGCAGACGGAGAGGACATCGTTAGAAGGCGGCAACAGCAGAGCGGCGACTCGGCGAGGGAGGTTTCTGACTGGCACTCGTTCAGCACCAGGATAGCTTGCTGTCCAATCGGTTTACTATCTTCCTTGATAAACTGCCGCCCACAAATACGCCCTCGATTATCCTCCATTTTCAAATCTCCTCGATGAGCCACCCTGTTTGACTCGATGAAAAGCCCCACCCGTGTCTTGCTGGTCTCGTTTGCGCAGAGCCTCCACCCCGGAGCGGCGCCGATTAGTATCGCTCATCGTGCAAATGGTGGGATATGGGATGACCCCTGCAAACAAATAAATTAACTCAAAACTGGACCTTTTGCGGAGACCCGGGTCACTGCCAGTTTTTTCAAATAATGTCGTTATGGAAAGCTTGTACCGTCGAATGCCAATGAATTTGCATCAAGCGGACAAAAAAATGGATCAGCCGGACAAAATAAATCCATTGTGCCAAGGGTCAGAATAAAGGATCGGGCCAAATGATGCATTGCTCTGCAGTCCTGAAAAGATCGATCAGGCTGCGTGTCTATTTCAGATTGACGGAGCTTCAACACATTTGAATTCGCTGCGCGGGAGGAAGAACCATGCCGAGAGGAAGACCACGCGAGCACCCGTCGCGGCATCCGCGTCCAGACGATGCCGTCGCGGTGGACTCCGCGCGAAGATGCCTACCCATAGTCATGGCAAGCTGCACGACAAATAGCAAGACGTGAAAGGCAGGCGGCGAAGCAGGATGAGACCGCGAGACTGGCGCCGACAGGATGAGGGGCTTTCTGGGCGTGGCCAGCCACATTGGCGACGAGAAGGGCTGTGAAAAATGCTATCAGATATGCTGGAGTAGCTACGTAGATGCTCAAGACTAATGGCGGGTGTGATCTGGATGCTCTGAGACGTGGCATGAGCGGAGAGGAACACGACTACGACGAAGTCAAATTGTATTTGTAGGCAAAAATAAAAGTAAGATTGATAAATTCTGTCTGTTACTTGCGCAAAAATACCGAACGCAAAAGTGGACAAAATGATCCATCCCATGACCCTGGCACGATGGATAAATTTTGTCCGGCTGATCCATTTTTTTTGTCCGCTTGATGCAAATTCATTGGCATTCGACGGTACTGTAATCTGCCTCAATAAGTAACGGGTCACAGTTTATAAACCTGTGAGACCATGTCCCTGATTCGTGGGTCATCTGTGCTTGTAAAACCTCTATCACTTCATTTCTCTGGCAGAGCTTGTGTCATATCAGGTGTTACGTATTGAGTCAGATTACTGTATATCAATAACAGACGTACTGATAAAACTAGTTAGAGATTGTTTCGCACTGACGCTGCTGTCCGAGCGTCACTCGAGCCACGCTGAAAAATCGTCCACGAGCGGTGGAATGGTGTTTAGGTGCTCATACTGGCGAGAATTAAAAACTGAAATATGGGAGTTGAACACCAGCGGCTGGTTGTCGCTGAATAACAATATTGTGAACCTCTCATAAAAATTGCAAAATCACTTTAGCATTTTTAAGCAATTTTTATGAGAGGTTCACAATATTGTATCTCGTGGATCGAACGGTCAGCCGAAATACGTAATTTATGATATTTACTTTAGGTTGTGTTCATGTAATTGTTAATGCTAATTTCAGATGACCAATTGCCAGTACAGTAATCTTCCTCAATAAATAACGGATCGTAAAAATCTTATAAAAACCTGTGAGACCATGTACCTGATTTGTTACCTTCTGCGCTTGTAAAGCGTCTATTATTTTATTTCTCTGGCAGAGATTATGTCATATCAGGTGCTACTTATTGAGGCAGAGCGCGATGTACTTGCAATCATTGGCAAGGAATTTTTACCTTCGACGGCGAAAAACACATAAGCCAACAAAAGTGCTGTCTTCCATGTGTACTAGATTCCTACTGGCATATTTTCTGTAAACTTCACAGCCGTCTCCATTAAAGCCCCCACTGTCCACAAGGACCCCAATGTCTATCGCACTTTGCGGCTAACTCACACCACGTAGAGCCTTGGACAGTGCAACCATGAGCGGCGTTTGCGCTCCACCGCATGGCTCGATTGACAAACAGCGAGGACAGCCCCTGTGTAGCCGGTCATGCCGCATGCCGCCGAAACGCGAGCCGGTCCGCAAGTAACTCGACGGCAAATTTTTGCCGCGGATGAGACGTCTGTCTAACAGGCCAGCGGAACTGGACGGGCAAGTTCGGCGAGGTCTGCCGTAGGCCTAAATGGCCTCGCAGCATATCCAGTCAAGGAGCTGCGAGGTCAAGGCTTGACCAAGTTAGCTCAAATCCGTAGACCCGACAGGCTGGTAGCGCTATGCAGACCCCGGGACATGAACCGACAACGGCGCTAGAACGCGCTGCACTTTGCCGTCAAGCTTTGCATGTCAAGCCACGTGTTAAGCTGTCAAGCCGCAGGAACTTCCCACAACAATAGCAGGAGCGCCACCAAGACCCATCCACGAGTGGACGCTGGCCCTGGTCTATTGGCCCCGACTTCATCGGCGGCACCGCCATCGAGTTAGCAATCACTCGTTGCAACCGAGCGACCGATTCGACACGCCGAGTTGAGCGGATTTTCTAGCTGCAAGCCTGGCTGCTTGGCTTGCTGCTGTGCAAGTGCCAACGAGCACGAGAGGTACGAGACTCTCGTCGAGAGGTCTGTCTGGAGCAGACTTGGCAGAAGATCTCGCGGACTGGAAATTTTGGAGGCGTTCGTGTCGATAGAGAGCGAGCTCACGCAGTGGAATTGATGCTAAAGAAGGCGTTGCCTTCTGCACAAACAGGTTGACGCCGCTGTACACGGGTGCGTCACAGACAGGGGCGGCGGTCGCGAGCTCCGACGATCGGCGACTGGAGCGGATCGCGCGCCGCAACCAGCTCCGAGCTGACGGCCTAAGATCGGGTTGCTCCAGTTGAAGTGAGCGACGCAGCTTGATGCCGCACCAGTATGGTACAGATTCCGCCCATAAACTGTAACGACTTCAATTGTTTCACTTTGCAGAGGGTATTTATCGTGAAAGAAAGAATGTAATTATTCTGTAGCAAAAACTGATGGACTGATTGAACCGATTCAACAGGGTATGAACTGTATTCCCGTTGCACTTAGCGGATGGAGACTGTACATACTATGGTCAACGGGAAAGGCGGGGCGTCTGCCTCGTCTGTGGTATCCTACTCTATGTTTGCCACAAGCGGGTACATGTACTATGATATCAGGGCGAAGAAGGGAGGTTGTGTGGCCTCTGCCAGCAGCAGAATGCAGGCCTCTGGGCCAGAGGCCTGCAACCAGCAGCAGAATGCAGGCCTCTGGGCCAGAGGCCTGCATTCTGCTGCTGGTTGCACCTCTCGCTGGCACAAGACATCCTCGTGCCGGCCTCGGATCATCTGCAAGACGTGAGCGTCCCACACATTTCTCACCGTGGGCTTCACGGCCCCTCTTCTGCCGGCGGGTGTTGGCCATCTGAGCGCGACCTGAAAGCGCCGCGAGCTTTGCTTTGATGGCCATGGCGGTGCGCGGACTGGCCTGCCTTGGCCCACAGAGACAGAGATCCAGCCAGCAGGCAAGCACGTCATGCTTCTTGACGCGCGGACGCTTTTCTGCCAGTTTGGCGACTGCGCCAGCTGGTGTCGGGGACTGTCAAAACGAGGAGGCACGATTTGTAATGACTGCGAGCCGCTCTCGCCTGCTGGGTGCTCCCGCGGCGACGTCAAGAGCGCAGGCTTCGGCTCCAGCTGGAGGGCGCGCCGTGGTCCACTTTTGGCCAGCCACGGGGCGGTGCTCGGCGACTTGCTCAAGTTTGGGGTGGCGTGGAGCTGCCGGCGCCGAGGCCTCATCCGATCATCCGCGCTGTTCCCCTTTCCCCCACATACGTCACTGGCAAGGCGCAGGCGCAGCCGCTCCTGCTCGATTGGACGACTGACCGCACTGGATTGTTGCATTGTGGCGCGCAGAAGGGAGGCGAAGAGCTTAGATGACAGAACGAGCATAGATCGAGAGGCCTGGCTTGCGGTTGTTGGAAAGCAGCAGCAGGCAAAACCTGCTGCTGCCTGCTGTTGATGTGAGCCTCCAGATGCAAAAGACGGTATGAATGTCCTAAAGGAGGAGAGGTGCTGCTGCCCAGGTGCTAGCACGGTTCAATGGTTCTGAAGTTTATCAATAATGACCCGGCCTTTTGTGACATTCTCGGGCCGTCATCATACAGTAGTGGCTCTCCTGCTGTGGACGAAGATCGGAGTACCGGTAGCCCCAGGAATTGCGGATTCTGGGGCTGGGACAGCCTGTGAGGCAGGCAGCGCGATGAGGGGCGCAGCCAGAGCAAAACCAGAGCGCGATATGTAGTTTTGTGTTTGCTTGGCTGCGAGCGATAGATGCACATCAATACTTTCGAGCTGACTCAACTCGTGTTTGTCCGACAGCAGCAAGCAGATGGCGGCGGAGGCTTAGGCTATTCACCTCCTTTAAGCGAAAGGATTAGATTACATGTAGCTGCTAGCGCACAAATCGGCGCGACAGTATCTTCAGGAGGAGCAAGATGAAGACATCATGTCCACCACCGCCAGATCACATTCTCCTAGAAGGTGGCTACGGGAGGGGCATTTCAATTTGGAGAGGATTGCATTGCCGAGCGGCAGTATAGAACTCCATCGAGCTGCAGGCACCATGATCTCTCCGTCTCTTGTCGGTCGGTCACACACACTTTTCCGATGCTGGCTCATGTGCACGGTTTGGCATTCGCCCCGTCTTCCCCACGAGGTACCTGAGGAAAGGGCAGCGCGCCAGAGACGCGGGCAAGCCCGCCTGTCTGCCCGCACTGGGCCCCGCCCACAGGTCAGCCCGACCCTCAAGCGAACGACAGCCGCGAGCGCACGCCGTAGTCATTCCGGAAGTTGCTGGGCCGAGAGCACACACTTCGCTCTCTCCATCTCGCTCCGTCGTCGAAGGACTGAGCTGTCGTGGCATTGCGATTGCGATTGCGAACGTTACGACGCGGCCGTTAAACCCTAAAGGCAAAAGCCCTAAGACCCACCCCACCCCACGTCACTTTGCAAAAGAATGAGCAGCGAGACGCCCAGTCCAAGCGCGTCCCCAGCCAGCAGCAGCGACGGCGAGAACTCGCCGCCCCGCGTCTCGGACGGCAAGCCCAAGAAGTGCCGCTTCAACGACTGCGACAATCTGGCGGTGGACGGCACGTCCAAGTGCGCCTTCCACAAGAACCGGCGCCAGTGCTGCGTCGAGAACTGCACCAACCAGGTCTACGCGCGCAAGCTGTGCGTGCGCCACGGCGGCAAGAAGCAGTGCCAGGCCGACAACTGCGAGGCCCACGCCCGCGGCGGCGGCTTCTGCCTGCAACACGGCGGCTTTGTGGTCAAACGCTTCTGCATCGTGGAAGGCTGCTCCAAACAGGCCCATGCGCGCCAAAAGTGCGTGCGTCATGGCGGTGGCCGCCGCTGTAAAGTGGACGGCTGCATGCAGCACGCGCGCGCCGGGGCTCTGCAATCGCCACTCGCACGGCCACGAGTGCCGCGTCGACGGCTGCAACAAGACGGCGCAGCACTCGGGCTCCATCTGCTTCCGACATGCTATGGAGCTCAGAGCGCATGGCGAAGAGGTGCCGGAGCTCAACATCTCGAAGGGCGGGCGCCTGAGCAGCAAGAAGCGCCAGCAGCAGCAGCGCGAGCAGCAGATGAAGCAGGAACAATTCCACCATCAGCAGATCCAGCAGCAGATCCACCAGCCGCACGGCCAGCACGTACCCCCGCACCCGCTCTCCATCACGGTGCCCAATAGCAACATGTCCGTTAACCCACCGCAGCAGAACCAGCAGAACGCGTCGGCTTCCAACCCCTTCGGCCTCCCGCTCAAGATCAACGTGCCCACGACGATGCCCAAGTTCAACTCGCTGCGGACCCCGTTGGGTAACAGCTTCCCGACGCCCAGAAGCCACGAGTTCTCGCTGCTTATGGGACTCCCCAGTCCGCAGATTGACAACTCGCAGCTCCCGAGTGTATTGGCCATGACCAATGCTGGCGGCAACGCGACGTCCAGTGGACAGCGCACGCCGGGCTTCGACAGCGGCTTCTTGGCCAGCGGCCCGCCCAGCATCTCGCGCGGTGCCAACGCATACATGTCGCTCGGTCTCTTCCCCACGCCCAAGCTCGTGGACCGGACGCCTGGCGGCCACGAGGAGGACCTGGACGCCATCATCAACAGCTACTCGAAGTTCATGGGACCCGACACGCCGATGGCTTTCCACCACCCCAACGTCCCGGGCCAGTTTGGCGCGTCGCCCATGCTCGAGAACATCAACGCGAACGTGTTTGACCACACCAACAACGCGAACAATGCGCGGAACCCGATAGCAGCGATGGCTGCAGCCGCAGCTGTCCACAACGGACCGCAGCGACTGAAGATGGACTTCTTGTCTCCGCGTGGTCTGGCGGCTCACAATTTTGAGAGTACTGGGTACCCCACGTCTACGAACACCAGTGAAGGCATGAGCTCGACGGCCACCCCATCTGGCTCGACGGATTATGCGGCGCAGTTCTTCGCAGACAACAAGAACGACAAGAACCGGAACCCCATGAAGAGCTCCGCCGTGTCGGCAGCCACCACTCCGACGCCCAAGCCCACTGGCGTCACGGCTGCGTGAGTTAATGTGTCGACTGTGGACAAGTGAGTACCTCAAGGCCTCGCAGACCGCGAGAGCTATTGAGACTTTGCAATGCGTGGGAGCCCGACGGCTCCTAGGTCGACTCTGACTAGTCGACTCGCGCATTGCGACTTGCAATCTCGTATTGCATATAGCAGAACGGATGCCTCCAGCTCGACGGCGCATGCGGCGCCCCAAATATTCGCAGCGAGGATCTGTGTCCTGCCACCCTGATAGAAGCGAGTCCGCCGATTCACCGGGCTCGGAAAGTTTTGGCCTTACAGATAAAGTACCGGATGAAGTAAACTAAACTCAACTCAAACTCCTTCAACTTGATCTCTCATTCGCGTGGTGTTGATGTTGTCGCTCGCTCTTTTCGCCATCTCGACGGGGCGTCGAGGTCTGATCTTCACAACCAAACGCTGGTCTCGTCAACAAACAGCCCACTCTACCGCTGTTTCGATGGTGCTCTTCACGATCGCCGCATTGAAATGAAGAAGTTGAAGCAGCGGCTCACGTGGGAACGGTCTTGACGAACGGTCTTTACGGTTGTCAATGCGGGATGGTGGTCGTCCCGTTGAATGGGACGAGGCCAATATGAACTTTCAGTCTCTAGTTCTCGCCTTGGAGAAGCACGCGTCGACGGGTGATAGAGTGTAGCAGCTCAAGCATGTTGCTGCTGGTATTTAGCGTCATCCCGGGAGATATTGGAGAAGTTACGATGCCTCCATCGGGGTGTCAAATCTGTGCAGACACCGGCGATTGCTCTCGCGCATTTCGCGATGGCCCAGGACAATTCTGCGGCAATTGGGTCGACCGATCGAACCACCAACTTCCATGCTGTTGTCCGTTGAATGCTGTCTGCCGTATCTCGCCGCCTAGCTACACGTGCACGTGCACGTGCACGTACGCTGGCGTTCTACCTCCGTATCATAGCGAGAGCGACTTGGTGGGCTCCATACTGTGGCTGTGGTGGATTCTTGGCGTTCTTGCAGTGCTGCTTATCTGCGTGGGCTGCAGCTACCTGGCGCTCAAACTATCGGTGAGGAATGGGGCCGCAGATCGTGGAGCTTACGAGCCTGTGGCGGTGACTGCGCCTCTAATCTCGCCGGTCCGTGAAAGTCTCTACAGCTCTGGCGGACAGACTCGTCCAAAAGTACAGGACAATTGTGCTCAAGGAAGTGGTGTACTGGAGCCTGGTCCAGCAACGGCGCCGGAAGATGTTGCTACTCTTCGAGAGGGTGTGGCGTTCGCCGCTCACAACAGACCGCCTGATGACCTTGATGTCGGCGGTGACGGGTTCGACGGAGGCCTGGGCGACGTGGAGAGAGCAGCTAATCAAGCAGATTCGGGAATGGAACGAGTATGTTCGAGCGCAGACGAAAGTTAAGAATCCAGTCCACAATGTTCGGATTGAGGTGGAAATGTTTATCGTTGCTGCTGTTCATTTGCGGTTGATCATGCGCTGCTGACGCTCGAGAGCATTGCTCACGAGCCGGTCAAACTCACTCTTGAAAACGTTCGGCGTGTCGAACGTCGTTGCCACTGCTCTCAGATGACCCGGTAGACGAGATTTCGAGCCGAGAGGCATTGCAACGGCAGCACCATTGCCTGTAGTGTGCTCAAACACGAGGCACTGAGATGTGTCCAAGCCGGCGGTCTGCATGAACCATTCATACCTTGTAGTGCAGTTGATACGTTAGTTTATGAACAAATTCTGGGCACTACATCGAAATTGCTGGCACAAACCACAGCATGGCCTCGCTTTCGTGAACATGGGACTCAGGATTGTAGACGAGGATAACCCCATCTGCATCCTTCATGACGGCTGGCCAGCACGCTTCGTAGCTGTTATAGCACGCAACAAAGCAGTGAGCTGAAGAACTCGATATAGTGAGACCTATGAGCAGACATACTTCTGGTCGCCCGAGACATCCCAGAGTTCCACATTGGCTTTGCCCTTCTCCATCTCGAGAATTCTCACACCGACGGTAGGCTGATAGCGCTCTTGGCCTCCTAGTCGATCTGAGTGCTCAGCTAGAAAATTGGCGATCTAAGCGGTCATGGACGATATCACTCATGTGAGCTTCGTGACACGGTAGCTCCTTAATGTACAAGAAAGCAGGAGCCTACGGTGGTTTTGCCGGCCTCCTTTGGACCCACGACGAGGATCTTGAGCGTCGGCATGAGGACTTTGTGCGAGGAACTCGATTCAGACGTTCGTATCTAAATAACGCGACTCCTTGTGCACCAAGCGTTGCAACGTGTTCAGTTTGTGCCAAATGCGACTCGCTCGGGCCTCCATTTTTTTACGTGACAGCATAACATTATTCAGGCGCAGCTGCAAACAGTCTCCTACTAAATAGTTCCTCTTGCTGAAAGACCAAAGGGAAGTGTCGCCAAAAAGGTGTACATCGAGATGAGTGCCTGAACTTGTCATTGTCCACTATTTTTCGAGATGTGACGACTTGAGCCGAAAGTGTTGGAGAAAAGATTTGAGGTTGCGCCATTATTTGACAAAGTTAGCCACAATTGCGGCTTGTGCTCGAATATCAAATGTGTGGGCCACTTGTCGTTTTTAGGCTTGTTGTCATGTTGCTATATACCGGTCTTCGAGTAGCGTCTTCGCCATTAAATGCGTAAGCGTGAGCATGTCCAGCTGTGCGGAGCGAATCGCGATTTCCGCAAAGCTTTGGGCGTCTGGCGCGCTGCAATAATCTTTAATTTTTCCTACGGGGCGGAGGTGAACAGGAACTGTGAACTCACACGTCCGTACGTCAGTTGAATCCATTGTTCCAGAGTTTCCAGTTGATGTTGGACGCAGCATACTCCAACCCGTAGAGTTCAAGTACGTTCCAGCGAATTTCCCGTCGTTCTCGATTACACCGCGCCATACGAGAACCGTCCGATTGGCCTCCACGTAGCGACGTATAACGAAAATCAAAGAAAGAGGAACAATGTTCCCCATCTCGGCATGGAAGACTGTTCCAAACTTAACGGCGACGGTGTTCGGCAGATCTCGCACTTCCTCATGAAGCTTTCGTTGCGCATTTTGTCGGTGCACTTGGCGCATACACTCGAACATGACGTTGGCTGACTTCGGATATTTGCTGGGCATGACAAACGCGGAAGTGCTCTCGAAGTACTCGAATCCTCTAAGAGCGTCCCACTTGCGAGCGGGCGTGTAATAGCTGGTAGTCCAGGGCACAGTCTCCGCAAGGCCGCTCTCGTGTAGCACCTCGTCGGTCCGGGCATATTCGGCGTCGATCTCAAACATGAAGTTCTCAAACATCTCGAAATCGGCAGAGCCCCACTCTTGCTGGGGCTCTCCGCCATTTCCACTCGCGTACTGGCGCCACGCTTTGTGCAGATTCTGCATCGCTGCAGCACGATGGTCAATTGCTGCAATGAGATTCTGCTGCTGTCCCTCAGCTTGCAGTCGTGCGTTCAGCTCCTTGACGCCCGCGCCTGCCATTTCAAGCCGGACACCCCAGACACTCGAGAGCGCTCCAAAGCTTCCAACTGAGCACTCAGTTGTGTACGTTGTCGACGAAGAGTTTCCCACTCCGCTTTAACACGCTCCCGATGCCGATTGCGGCGCTTGGCCGCCTTGGCGCGCTTCACCGCCAGCTTGAACGCCTTCTCTGCAGAGACGTCACTTGCGTCGGTCTTGTCCCCCCTGTTGATCATTTGACCCCCGTCCTGCCCCTCCGTTCTGCCAGTATTTGACCTCAGGACAGGAGACGGTTCCGTCGACTCATTATACGCGTCCAACGCTTGCAGAATCGCCTGCTTGTCGACCTCTTCCAGCTGCAGACCCCCGCTATTCGACGATGGAGTTCCCGACGGCATTTGGCCGCGTTCGGATTCGAGAAGTTCATGCGAAAACGCGAAAGCCGTCTGCAAAGTCGATGCAGGCGGCGTCAGAGGTTCGCACTCCCGCAGAAATTGCACCAGCGCCGCAGCGTCTGGAGTGTCCAGGAGGGTGTCGCCCATGTTCGGACGGTCTCAGAAAATGACAACAGTGGGCCTGGGTGGGTATGACGCTCTGTGACCAACACATGATTGATTAGTCACAGTCTGCAACAGCTGGGCATTCCCGCCGTGATTGGCACAAACTGAATACATGTATTCGATTCGACAGGATTCGACGTGTCAAGCGGGACTTGCAGGATCTCATTCCAAGATACAAAAGTATCTTGTAGGGACACAATGACGCTGGGCAGGTTTGCAGCAATAGGCTGGTGCGTCGTCATGGCGAGCTATGCGTCGCCACTTTTGGCACCTCAATACGCTGGAGACTGGCACTTTCTCCTCATCTGGGACGACCGCGAGAATTTCGTGGAGAATCCTGTGCTGCGGAGCCCTCTTGGTCTTGAGACCGTGTACGAGCTGCTGACGATGGTCCGAGTCAACGTGTACGAGCCGCTGGCGTGGCTGTTCAAGTTTGCATCGGTGCAGGTGGTGGGGGTGGACTCCTGGTGGGTCCGGACGCAGTCGGTTGTCGTCCACTTTGGTGCTGGACTGGTCCTGGCGAAGGCTTCGGCTTTGGTGCTGGAGATCGACCAGATGCTGAGCAGGCTGAAGAGACCTACGGACGGCGGCGTTGAGCTGCAGCAATTGAAGACAAGAAGCAGACGGCACTTTTACGCATGCTGTGTGAGTGTCCTGTTGTTTCTGGTCCACCCGATCCACGTCGAGGTCGTGGCCTGGCCGTCGGCGCAGTCGTACACACTTGCGGCTCTGTTTGGCAATTCGGCAATTCTCGTGTACGTGAAGAATGTCCACCAGAAGATCGTTGAGTGTGTGGAACGAAGCGCAGGAAGCAAACGAAAGACCGACTCTGAAGTGTTGGTGGAGACGCTGCTGTGGGGTGGGATGGACAGGAGCGACGTGCTCTCTTCCGGTAGGTCTTTCGTTGTGGTTTTATAGTTCGAGTTGCTGGCGAGCGTGCTTGACTGTAACTTTTATCGCTTGATGCAACTTGTAGCTCTCTACTTGTGCGCACTGCTCTCGAAGAGTGCCAGCCTCCTGTTGCCAGTGAGCTTTATCCTTGTTGATATATTCGTGTTCACGAGCTTTTTTCAGCAGCTCAAATGAAGACGCTCACGGTGAGGCAGCTTGGGCTGTACAGTGCTAGCAAGCTGCCTTCAATTGGAATCTGTTTGATGTTTGCTGCAGTCACACTCGCCTCTAATGCCGAAGGAAATATTCCCGATATCGTATCGCTGTCGCTTGGTGAACGCGTACTCAAAGCTCTGACAGCACCAGTTTGGACGCTGAGGCATCTGTTGTATCCGTCGAAGCTGCGACTGCATTATCAGCTCCATCCAGGAGACATAAGCCTCACCAACCCAGAGTACCTCCTGTCACTTGTGATAACGATGAGTGTGGTGGGACTGATCATCCAGAGCTTGTGGTGCCGTGGGGTATCAAAGCACATGTTCTCTCTCGCGTATTTCGTTGGGATGCTGGCGCCTGTGTCAGGCTTCGTCCAGCATGGCATGGTAACTGCTGGGATGAATCGATATGCGTATCTGCCGAGCATCGTTATTGTGCCGTATGGTGGGTGGGTAGCTGCACACTGGGTGCTTCCACGGAGGAAAAACAATTTAAGCGATAGTTTACCATCGCAAGCACCTGATGAGCCAGAACAAGAGGTTCCCCAGCACGACAAACGCTTGATTCATAGCGCTCGGCGCAACGTGAAATCCTCCACACACACTGCTACGACAGCATGGTATGTCCGTGCAGGATACATTCTGCTGATGGCGACTTCACTTTCCATCTCAACCAGTCTTCTGTCGGCCTGGCGAAATGAAGACACGCTCTACGAGTATTCGCTCCGGTAGGAACCTTTCCGGACACCTTCAGCTTGTTTTTTTCGTAGCTTTCCTTTCTCACCACTTGTTTCTGTATTCCTTTTCGCAGAATGGACCCGTCAGACTGGAAACTCCTAGGCCATCGCGCGGAGTACCTATTGCATGCTAAGCGTTGTGTAGACGACGACATTGAGTGCCGGCGCATGTGGATGCTCGCTTTCCAGTTCGCGCCTCGCGGCACTCTGAAATCTGACTTGTACCGACTCCACCTCCTCGTGGCTCTCGGTCAGGTCGATGGCGCATGCGATAGATATCTATCATTGCTCGAAGCTCACCCTTCCAGCGGCTGTGTGCACAACAATGCGGCGATCTGCCTGGTCAGCCACGGTATGTTGAGCGAGGCGAGGCAGGAGTTTTCGAAGGCGCTTCAGTGTCAGGAGTCTGTGTTCACACGAGCGATCCACGTCGAAAACTCACGAGCATTCGACGAGTGGACTTTGTTGCGCTCACGGCTGCTAGACACGCAGAGCAATGTGCCTGATTTCGAAGGCAAAATAACGTTTTAGCCGGTGGTCCGAGTGGTTGCTGGCAAATGGTAACAGCGACGTTAGGAGTAAGCAAGCAAAGTCGTGTACAGCCTTGTCGTGATCAGAAGGGTCCATAGTGCCGCAGCTTTCGACTTTCTCGCTGCAGTTTTCTAGTCTGTAAACATGTTTTTCGAAACGCACAGACAATAATTTGAATCGTCAAGGCAATGTGGCAGTGACAGCAAAAAGCCTTCTCCGAGTCGGCCACCCACCTACAATCCTGTCTCGTCGTGACAATCTCCTCGAGCAGCCTCAGCCTCACTCCATGTCGTCCAGTCCTGCCTGTAGCGCACTCTTAAGCACTTCGAGGGCGTCCGCCTTTCCGGCTGCTCGCTCGCTCTCGTCCTGACACTTTTCCAGCTGCGTCTTGGTGAAAAGCTCTGGGTTGGACGCGTCCTCGTCGTCCATCATCCTATCACCAGCAGCAAAGCGCACCAACAAACAGCATCAACCTCCGTCTCCTCCCCCACTGCCTTCAACTTCTGTCTCAAAATCTCCTTTGGGCGTCGCACCCACCGCAGCACTGGCAGCGGAATGTCCGCGTGGTAGCTTTGGGCCACCTGGTCCGTCTGCTGCAGCAGCTCCACGTAGCGCTGGGCCCGCTCGGCCAGGAAGCCCAACTGGTCCGGCCGGAAGTCCATGGCGCCGTCCGCCAGCTGGTCCAGCGTCCGCACCACGTCCACCAGCGTCTCCAGCAGCTTGGGCGGCAGATGCGCCACCACGTCGTCCCTGGGCAGCGTCGCCGCCGCTCCGAACGCTCCCGAGGCGGCGCCTGAGC
Source organism: Phytophthora constricta (assembly GCA_011947335.1). Classification (NCBI taxonomy): domain Eukaryota; phylum Oomycota; class Peronosporomycetes; order Peronosporales; family Peronosporaceae; genus Phytophthora; species Phytophthora constricta. Next base: position 37,679 of record JAAVTI010000189.1, read on the forward strand.
GCATCGGCACCAGCTGCGGCTTGGCGCTTTTCGCTCTTCCGGTGGTCGACGGCGTCTTGGGGCGTGGCGGACTGCCGCTGGGCGTGAAGGGCGCCAGGTACGGGGAGGCGCCGACCTGCGCGCGACGCTCCTGGTCCTGCTCCTGGCTGGCGGCGGAGGGCGTGGGCTGCAGAGCGGACGAGAGCGAGGCGGACGGGGCGGAGGAGCGAGTGGGGGCGGGCAGGTCAGCCAGGAACTGCTCCGGCTCGGCGTCCACGTCGTCGTCCTCGAGAGGCTTGGGCGACGCCATGCTGCTGATGTGAAGTGAGGGTACGTAAACGGATGTACCCCTACCGGGGATGGAGGGTACGCTTTAGAAACGAAGGGTACCGTACGGTGGGTTGTATTTTCTTAGCATATAGAAATCAAATTCTGACGTCCCTTGATTCTATTTAATTCTAGTTAACGGTCGGATCTTGGCCAATAGGAGCAGGGCCGCCGAAACAAGCATTGCCATATCAATAATGTAAACATACATATTAGTTTAACATCGAGTGATGCTGAAGGTCAGTTTGCTGCGCCGCCCCCTCATGCTATCGTTGGAGGTATTCACTGAGATCGATGTTGGTACGGAAACGTCTGAATTAGCAGTAGGAGCACCAGTCCCAGATACAGCACAGGGTCTCGGGTCACATTTTCAGGATGGATGGATGACCTCCGGAGCACTGCGCCTCGACTTGCTCGGCTTAGCTTGATAAGAAATAAACTCGTTGACGTTCAGACAATTATTGAAACCCGGAATGCAATTAATTTGATGAGAATGCAAGATTTTCCCCAGGTGTAACGGAATGCACTTCGTTAGTGACCTCGCAAAGGTCATTGAAGTTTACGTGGATTGGTGCCACGGCGAGGTCAAGCAGGATACACAATGATTCTCTAGTGAGAAAGGTAGATTGATTTTACGTTAGAACAACTGACTGCAAGGGCTCAGCAAGAAACCAAAGCTAGATAACAATACACTCTTGCATTTTCCGTAAAACCCCAACCAGACTTCCTTGCATAGTAGCACTTGTAACAGTCACGACGTCGCCGCTATCGAGCCGAAGAGTCAAGCTGTTGAGCATCAAGAAACAACCTGGACGAAACTACCACGCCACAGACGTTTGGTGAGGTCCTTAAGATGCTCGCTCGCCAACAACTCAAGTTCCAGTCCAGGATGCAGCAGCAATTCGCTGCCAGCGAGGCACACATCGACGCCCTCGCGACAAGACCTACCATGGCCCGCAAGAACCAACCGCCCACATACCAAGTTCAACTTGAAGAAGACCCGTAACTTTGGTTCTCCTCTATTGAACAATACCACGCTGACTATCACCGAGAAATCACCGCAATTTGTGACCATGGTGTCTACACATCTGGGGGTGACCCCTACGAATCGGTCCCGCCAAATCTCGGCGGTATGCGACGCGGCCGGGGTGATCAAGACCTGGGCAGAATTGAAAGCCGCTGTGCGCCGTCGTTTCCTGCCCCCAGACAGCGAATACCGCCTGCGTGAGCGTTTGTGTGCGCTCAGTCAAACCACGCATTTGCATGATTACGTGGCGGAGTTCCAAAACCTACTCATCCAGTGTACGCAACTGACAAGCCAGATGGAGCTTCGGTTTTACTTTGAACTTAAGCCAGCAACAGTGGGGTGAGCACCGCCCTGAGACTTTGTATGAGACATTTGAGCTGGCCATGAGATTCGACTGCGCTGGCCAACGAGCCTCAAGCATGAACGCTGACTGGCAGGTGGACACACCATTTATCACGGCTCCACAAAAAGTGGGCACATTGCCCCAAATTGTCTTCGAAGAAGCGCCTGTCTTCGAAGGGAGGTCGTGTAACGGAATGCACTCCGTTGATGACCTCGTCAAGGTCATTGAGGTTTATGTGGATAGCAATCAAGGCGAGGTCAAGCAGAATACACAATGATTATCTAGTGAACAAGGTAGATTGGGGAAAGCTAAGGAGGTCCCACCAGCTGGGGAGGGACTTCCCTAAAAAGCACGATTGCGCACAGTTCGTGCGACGGAGACGCCGTTTGCTGACGAACTTCGCCGTTAGCGACGAGATATTGAAGTGAGAGTTTTTAGTGATAAGACGGTGAAGCGAATGGAATATCTTTAGTATATAAAATCACACCCGAGGAGAAGGCGAAACGTGGCCGCTGGATCTCTCACACTTGGCAACCCACCGTATAACAAGCAATTTGAAGCCACATGAGTGACACAGTTTGCCGGCCACCCTCACCACTTCAACACATATACCACTACCACCAGAACGTATCTAAAGTTGTCATGATTCTGCAGAGGCTGTCTTCTTCTCCGTTTGATGAGCTGAGTTCAGCTATGCTGCAAGGAGGCCTGAATGTAACCTTTACCATATCTCGGCCCACAGAGCTCGTACGAGGACGTCGTGTAGACTATTCTGCTCCGTTTGACGAGCTGAGTTCAGCTATGCGACGAGGAGGCCTCAATCGATTGAATGAGTTGACAGAAATGATCCTACCCTGAATCGCGTTGGTGTGGAACCTATTTGCCCAGATCCTTAATTGTTTGGAACAGAACCCACAGACGCAATGCTAAATAACCCATCACGCCAACATCGTACTACTGTGAGACCCACGTCAATTACGACATTACCTGCACTTCCAGACAGCGGCAACGACTTTCATCATCATTTTGCTGCAGCAAGTCGATGGGGGTATGCTGGAAGACACCCTTTTAATTGAGAGGGATAGATACTTTATACACAGGTGTGATAGGCGAATTTAGCACTTTAAGTTCATATATTACGTAAGATATTTCGATATCTATATACATATATTGATCAGATGATAAACAGTATAGTAATTTTAATTTGTCTAGTGATGAAGATATAATGAGAACGAAGCGTACTTGCAACACTAAATACAAATGGTGCACGAAAAACTCATTTCTTTGGATTTGGCGAAGACGTCTCAATTGTCTGTGTGCCAGTCCTTCAGGATTTCCGAGACAATATACCTGTGCTGTCTGACAGTAGTAGACATGGTGCCGGTGTGGTCACAGTACTGACAGATGTAAATGGGAACCACACGCGCCACCATGTTTGGTGTCCACACCATATCGTCAGCCACCAGGTTTAAGTGTAATCTGTAGTTACGCTCGAGGTACCCAACTCCGCAATGAATGAGATCGCCCCGAAAGAAAGCTGCATATCCCACAGGCTCTTCTAGAACTCGAAGCATTTCCCCGCGAGCGTATTCGAAACAACCCGCATAAAACGGCAGTCTAGTTCCAGGCTGCAACTATAAAATGACACTAGCTGGAACACTCGCAGGATAGCGGTCGCTCACAGCCGCACGGTCCTCATCTGAAAAAACTTAGCGTGGCTCTTGAACAGCTCCCCCAGGCCGCGAGTGCATGTAACAAGACATTCTTGGCATTTCGCACAACCGCCTCGTTCCTTATCACCTGCTCCACAATGCGCAGGTACTACGTCATGCGGCTTACGCAAGATTGGCCCCGGTGCATGTTATAGTGGTCTCCACTGACCTCGACAAACACCATGGAATAGGTCCCAATGCGTGCTTCCTCGTACAATCCAGCTATCACTGAACTCTGTAGCTCAAGGGAGACTATTGTGTACCCACTTGGAGGGAAAGATGGTCTGGAGAAAACGTCCATGGCAACGAGCAAGACGAGCGTGCGTGCGCGCTGGAGCTTACACTAATGTTAGCAATGCAAGTGTCGCCCTTGGCGTCTATCGCATTTCGTCTTTATCGCTAATCGGATAATGGAGCGCAGCCAAGTAGTGGCAGTCCGGAAGAGGGAATAGACATCTCGGATACGTGGGCAACGGACGAGGCAGAACGCATGGAGACAGACATGCACGCCGACACTAATGCTCAGGATGATGATCAACGTGGCACTAGCACTGGCATCTACGAAGGTGAAGACCATCTCAATGATGAACATTCGGAATCCGAGTGGACGACGTTCGAGGAGCGTTTCAAATCAGCGGATATGAGGATCGCCTTTTCAATAGATGAGCCGACGATATTAGTACCGGACCGTGGCTATTGGGGACTGCAAGAACTTGCAACGAGCATCGCCCCGGTGTGCGGTTCCAAGGGTACTATTTGAGTCGCCCGGACTACAACCTGTGGACGGCCAAATGACACTGCTGATTGGTTGTCCAAAAGCGAAGGACAGAACACTGTTGAAGTTTTTACGCCGAAAAGTCCATGGCGCCACAATATAGATTTCCCCGCAGTTTACAGAGACGTAATCGACGCCCAACGCTCGTCGATAACGTCTATTATCGTCACCCAACGCTCGTCGTCAACGGCGAATTTCATCGGCAAACGGCGACTCCGTTGCACGATCTGTGCCCAATCGATCTTTTATGGGAGGCCCCTCCCCAGCTGGTGGGACCTCCTTAGTTTTCCCCGTAGATTGGGTTTACGTTAGAGCAACTGACTGCAAGAGCTCAGCAAGAATCCAAAACTAGATGGCAATGCACTCTTTCTTTCGCCGCAACCCCCCAACCAGACTTCCTTACACCAGGCCATAATGGGGCAGACAGCCCTGCACATGATCTAGATATGCAGTCGTAAAACGGGTAGAAATATATCATGTAGATGCAAGACAAAAAGAAAATCGTAGAAACTTATCTGCACGTGGAACACTATCTCAAAGTAAGTTGGCAATCTCAAAAAGTCCTTCGGATGCAACATGTGCAAGCGGGTGGTAAAGAACATACGAAAAGCTCCGAAACGAGACTGTTAAAAAATATATTCAGTTTTGCTAGCTCGTTATCACCACCACGCTCGATTGTTAACTACGCTCGACTGTTGACTAGAACGTCCCACTATTGCGTCGTAATCGTGATTCAGAACAGCGGGCACTTCCGACTGGAGCGAGGAAAACAGCCCAAATACATTATTGTCGGTACAGTAGCGTTTTCTAAAGATAGCGAATATAGGGCCGAAACTTGGCTAGTGATCTTACAATATGTATATCTATAAGTAGAGAAAATTTCAAAATCATCGCATGCGTTCCCTAAAAACACGTTTTGGGGATGCATCCACGGATGTTTCATTCTTACCGGCAACACTTGCTAATAATTAATGCTCAAATAGCCCCCGTCATAATTTTATTTGGAAAAGTTTATAACTTACTCTCAAAATATATAGGCCTCTCAAAACCAACCGTTACATTACAGCTACTCGGGTGCGCTGGGTCACGGTTATTGCCAGTGTTCATTTGTTAAACCACCAGCATCTCCTCCCACCCACCACCAACTCGACCACTCCAGAATTGTCATTGTGGCTCACCCTCCCCGCACAACCTTCACCTCGACACACGTCACTGTTTTTCTTCCAATCGTGCCGCGACGACTTTGACGAAGTTATCCAAGAATACTTTCGCTGTCGTTGCGGTATGGTTAGAAAGCAGACCCATCACAACGGGGTTTCGAGCCTAATGCAACATGTTAGGCGAGAGCATCCAACCTTTGAGGCGGTGATGCCCGAGGCAACGACGACCGCGGCGGTCTCTTTGATGAGATACGTACGACGATCCCCACAGAACCTCTACGGGTGGGTGGTGTGAACTATCATTAGCAACCTGCCGCTCTCACTTTGTGAGAATCGGTTTGACGAGACGGTACGCTATTTGGTAATTATTAATCCCTAGATTAATTATGACAGTGTAGCTTAATTAATAGTTGTATTTACGTATTTTAACTAGCTACACCAAGTGTGTGTTTCAAGAAGCTGCGGGTTGCAATGGAGAGTTTCTAGGTGGTGATGGAGGGGTGGTTTGCCTCCGAAATACCTGCACGGATTGGCCTAACTATGGATAGATGGAGACATTAGGTGAGCACTATCTCGGAATCTGTGCTTGCTATGAAGTAAATGGCAACGTAAAGTCCCCCTGTTATATATGCCAGTCCCTTCTGAATGAGCAAGACGGCATCTTCTCTGATGTTGCAAACAGAGAGTTCCTCGCCAACATGCTTCCACGTTACTTCGACAGGCAGCTGGGTCAGGGCGTCTATATCGCAGGCGACAACTTTAGTGCGAACAGGCGACTCGCTACATTGTTTGACCCTTGGTCAGGTGTGCTTCCCACAGACTCAACCGTGCTGTTCACCTTGAGCTACAAGACCATGAGTACGACCTCGCCGAAGTGCAGACTCTGGATGGTGCGAGAACGGATAGTGGAACGAAGAGCTGTCTTGCACGCGAAACGAGCCGAGTAACTTCATGAGATCGTAGTTTCCTTCTAAAATGGCGTATCGTAGTCACATTAGGTTTTCCTGGCGCATTCAAATATCAACGTCTTCGTGAATGCACTGCTGTCCTGAGAGGGTACGTGGACCTCACAATGTAATGTTCGGATAAAGTTGCTAATCATCGCATTGGTAAATGCATACACATCCCTGTTAAATCCCATTGTCGTCGACCGTTATAACTAAGGGAATTCGGTACCGACGACTTCCCTTACATAACTGAGACAGCCACATAAAGGCCAATCATCTGACCTAACTACACGGCGGTGCAGCGATGGGGGTCGCTACTTGGTGTTGATGGGGCATCGCTAGTGCACAAGATTCTATGGGAGTCATTGCGGCGCTACTGCTAGGAGGAAAGGTGAAACGCACAGACAAAAGAGTGAAACAGAGGTGTACAGACTTGGAAGGGTGCACAGTACATACTGTGCCGTGGGATCACCACACAATGGGCCGTGTGAACAGTGCACGGTATGAACAGCACATACCGTATTTTGTGCTGTTCACTCTTCCGAGTGTGGCCCTTCTGTTTCACAGTTAGTGCATATGATGCATTGTACATCCTACTGATCTATCTCGACGTCATAACCCTTGCCTGTCATATCATCACAGCGGTCGGCGGCACGACCAACCGCATTTCAATTCCTCGCCGCCGCCGCTACCACCATCGAGACCAGACCGCCACCGCCAGCGAGAATACGGCCACCAGCGCCACCAAGTACCAGGCTACGCCGCCATCCAGAACCCACTCCTAGCGGTTGCCTGGTAGATGTGCTAGCGCATGTCAGTGAGGGTGGCAGCGCCAGATGGGGTATGTAGCAGATATGATAATTGCGTATTTGCATACCGACAGGCGCAATGACGTTTTAGACTGGAACGAGGTTGCACAGTTTTGGAATCTTGGATTCGTCGTTAAAGACATTGTCCTTACGTACGAGGAATGTGCTCAAGCACTCGAAGACGTGCAGGATTGTGAGTACGTGCGTGTATTGCGCGCTGTATATAACGAAGACAGGGGTCCGTTTCTGCTACAAGCTGTTTATACCAAGCAACCACTACTGTTCATACTTCGAATTAAAAACATAGCTTCAAGACAAGGTGGTCACCATGGCGACTGGGAACAAGTCGGGGATGGTCGGGGAGTGGCACGCATTGTGCTCTATCGGGCGGAACAGATTAAGTGTGCATCCCGATTATGCGCCTTTGAAACGGCCAGAGCTCTCATCAGCACTGAGCTCGTTCAGGCTCTGTTATCGTGGCTCTTATGGATATACTAGGCAGCACGTATATCCGCGGTGCTTCGGTAGCCAAGTTGAACTTTTCAGTGGTAGGACCAACAGTTTTGTCCGAGGTGACAACATTGTCGTCATGGGCGACTTGGCCTATGTCGGTGCTGGCTACAGGCTTGTCAATGTACGCTACGGATATACCATGGTATAGAGGAGGGTGCGTTTTAGAAATGAGGGCGGGGGTACCGTAGAAAAACTGAGGAGATTGCATTTCTACACATACAGCAATTGAATTCCGACTCCATATTCCTCAAGGGTGACAAGCATTTTAAGGCCATCGGCGTCCAATCATTTGGTCTAACGTACACGACGGTGAGTGCGATGGACGGCGCTACTGTAAGTTGAAGGGATATCACATACTTCACAAAAGTCTGCTCCAATGTGGGATAGATCTCGGGCGCTACTGCTAGAAGCCACCGAGTAGTTGGGACTGCCGCTATTGTGACTCGCGCTGCCAAGGCATAGATTGTGCAATGGGTAAACAAAACCTGCGCGGGGAAGGCGTGCAAGTATTTTACGGCATATGTCGAAGCTCGACATTTCAGCCGCATTGTGCGTGTGCTGCAACTTGTCACAGAGGAACAGCATCATTGAATGGCATTTATTTGTATTTAATATATCGCTTACTTTGAGCTTGCGATGAATGCAGTACACGAAAGTGTCGCATACCTTCACACCATCCACTCCTTTTGAAGGCAAGCACACTTTGCAAGCTCGTGTGCGCCTTCTGTGGCCTTTTTGTCGTTCAGGTCGTATCGACTCGTACTTGATAGAGATGTGACTCGCTGTAGTTTTTCTGGCCCGTGCTGACGACTTTGACGAGATCTCTTCGAAGTCGTGGTTCAGGAGCCTCTACCAATCCTCGCTGCGGAGCTGGCACAGCTCCAGGTGGAGATCCTTCGAGAACTGGACGTGGCTTAGCTGGGCCTTGTCATCAGTGGCACGAGTAGCGTTGTGGACAATATACGCGTTTATTATTGCCAGGTCCAGCAGTCCCAGAAAGAGGGATTTGTAGTACTTCTTGAACTTGATAGCGACCTACCTAGAAGATAAGTTGAAAAGAGTACGGAGACAAACATGTACGCTACAGTGGTCGGGAAAAATAATTCCAGTACAATAAATTATTAATTTTTCCACTAGAAATAATTATTATGGGAGCTTGCCAACTCCAATACAATATCGTCCAATAATTGGCAATACAATACGAAAAAGTTCATTTACCGAGCGTTATGTCGCCTTCGGTTTGGAACGCCTTCACATTCATGACATCACTATCGCATGTCTTTGAGAGCTACTTACGACATCTAGTATCGTTGGCCAGCAGTACTTACGTCATCTAATATCGTTGGCTAGGAGCGCTTGTTCCAACTGCTGGGGTAGAGATTCACTGTAGTTTGCTGCTGGTCACTTTTGGATTCGTCTCACAAGAGCCATGGTCTCCAACAAGGAATTCGTCGCATTCTTCTACTCTTCGCCTGGGCAAGGTGTATACAGCAGTAAGCTGTGCAATTGCCAGCGAAAGCAGACTGTGGACTCTGGATACTCCAATCTCATGGCTCACTTAGCTGGTAAGCACTTCGTCTACGAGGCACGCTACGCCTCATACCCCGAGAACTCCGGTCGCTCTCTACAAGATTTCGGCTTCGTCTCAGAAGAATCAAGTCATCGCTTCCAGTGAATCCAGTAGATTGTCGAGCGCAACATGCCAGTTCAAGAGGTTGAAGATCCCTGACCCGCGCAATGAGCAAGCTACGCCCTGTCTCAGTGAAGAAAATCAAGAAGTGCATGGAAGAAGTTGCCATCAGGGTCGGACAGGCACTCGACAAAGACATGGGGAATCTGTTCGGTCTGATGTTCGACGGCTGGTCCCATGCTTCGGTGCCTTACGTCGCGCTCTATGCCATTTACGAGACTCGAGGAGAGCTTCAAGAGCCTCTTCTGGGTCTTTCACCACTCCCCGAGGGATGCCAGACAGCGGACGCTCACATACAGATGTTTGAGAATGTCTTGGACGTCTACAACAAGACGCTTGCCATGGTGGGCTTTCTGGTGGGGGACAACTTCAGCTCGAACAAGTCGATCGCCACGAAATTGGGCGTCCCCTTGGTTGGCTGTGCGAGCCACAGGTTCAATTTGGCAGTGAACAAGTTCCTCGAACCCCATGAAGCTTCACTGGCGGACGTCAATGGCCTGATGGTGGAGCTACGCCAAGAAAACAACTTGGCTGAGCATAAGAGACACACCAGTTTGCTTCCGATCAAGCGCAATGTTACTCGGTGGTCATCGACCTTCACAATGCTGGAGCGGTACGTCAAGATTCGAAACGAGATCAAGAAGGTGGAGGCGGTTGAGGAATCGATTCATACAGGTGGAAAACACCGCAAGTTGCTTGCTCTTCTAGAACACCTCAAGAAGTTCGACAGCATCTGCAAGAGACTACAACGGGAAAACACGGATATGGCTGAAGTGCGACTATTGTTTGACGCTTTGGTGTCAGAATATCCAATCATGGGAGAGCACTTGAAGTCTACGGCTAAGATTGTTCACACCCCATCTTTCGAGAGCGCTGTTGCCAAGGTCATTGCGGGAGCGGCGCTGTCAACCGCCGAGAGCAACGCTCTGAAACGATTCAAGGCCGGAGAGAACACAGGCAAGAAGCGAAAGGAGCGCGAAGAAGACTATGCAACGCAACTCCTTCGCGGTGGTACGCAAAAACAAAACAAGTCTCAAACCTCGCACTTCTACGTGGATCTCGTTGCCAAGATTCCACCAACGTCTAATACGGTGGAGACTGTTTTCTCAGTGCAAGCTGGTGCTTACTCCTCAGTGTCGTGCAATGCTTCCAGCTAACTTTGAGCAGCTGGCATTCCTTCGTGTCAGCAGGACCATGTGGAACGTTACACCGTTGCAAACTCAGACATCGTCAATTAAGGACCTGCTACAAGATTCACGTGGGTAACTGCGTCAATATATGACGACCCTAGAAACTACCTTGTTTTCGTTCTGTTCGTACATTTTGAAACTGTGTAGCTGCAAGTATCGCTGCTTTGTTCTTTAAATGACATCGTAACTATGTTAATGACTTATGGTAGAGCTTATAACTGGTCTTAGATTGTCTGATAGCCTTGTTATGATGGAATAGTAGCATTCGAAGTGGCGGCTCCCGATCCATGTCAACTGTAAGCATGTTGCAGTTGAAGTGGTTTATAATATTGCAAATATGGACTAGCGAATAATGCTTGGCTCGTGTATTATTAGTGCTGTCGGCAACGCAGCCACGGGTTGAATCAAAATTACAAATATACCCTAACTATAACTTTTTGTTGGTCAATTATAGGTAACAAGTACAAGAGGAGTTGGTGCACTTGAGGCAAGCAGCCATTTCAGAATCTGCTACAGGTGCCGCGCAAGTCGAAGCGCATGAAGCAAATTGCTGCATTAGCCACCATCAAGCGGTCAAAACGTGAGCGCGGCCACGAAAACGCAATTCAGCCTTCGACTTTTGCAGATTTAATGAGAGAAGCTGCATTGACCCCGTGGTGCTCACCTTCACAAATTCTATTAGCACACGACACTTCGTCGGAGAACGAAACTTCCGACTTCGAAGACGGTCCTGACCTGTTTGCAACGGAAAGCGTGCTAGCAAAAAACTAATCGAGCAGGAGAAGTGTTTTATTACGTAAGATGGGCCGGGTATCCGCGGGCAACCTGGCAGCCGGCATCCGACCTACCCCAAGCCATTATTGCGGACTTCGAGCGAGCAGAGCTCAACACAGCGTGACCGGTAGATTACAGTCCACATGTCCGGATTGGTGTGCCGACAGGAAGCACCACGAGAGGTAGGCGTGGAAGCCGCGGGCAGTAGAATGGACAGCAACAGATTTTAAACAATAAATTTAAATTGCGGCAATTTTTATTATTGCTTGCTGAGGAACAGCAATTTTTATTTTTGCGATGGCTCGAGGACAATACAGTATCATACTGAATTGTCCAACCACTAGTACGCTACGTGATTAGTACCACTCCGTTCCGTAACGATAGGTGGGTACGCTGATTTCATCAGCGGGATTCGTGGAAAATAAGCAGAACAGCACGCTATTGGCAGAAAACGACGCGTCTCATTAAGCTCTTGATTTCTGTGTATCGATTGTCTGCAGGCACCAATTTTTCGCGCAAAAGGAAAAATCAGTGGTCCTAAGAACCCGAGAGTGATCAACTGAGCGAGATGTCGCCCATCCTTGCCGTGTTGTCGCCTTCAGCTCAACGACTTTGTTAAACGCGAGCTCATTGCGGCAACCGAGGCTGCTTTCTGGGAGCTCTCGCCGTCTACAGTTGATGCTGCGTTCCTCTCACTGCGCTGCTCTATGAATATGTGCACTGGGGACAACGGCTGCAACAGCTACCGAGTTCTCGCATGTCGAAGAAGAAGTTAGAGCAGGAGGGACGACTTCCGACAAGCATTCAGTGCTCTATCGTTTGTGCGCATGATGGCTGACAAATAGGCAGTTTCCTTACCAAAACTAAATGAACTTAACTATCATTCTGAAACAGCAGATAGGGTACTACCTTACTATGATAACGGAACGGAGTAGTAATATGGATAAGCTGCACGTACAGAATAACAAATTTCACCTTGAAAGGCGGAGTTGATCAATGACATCAACTCCGCCCATGAAAGTCTGTACTCCTTCAGATATCGTGGACATGCAACCACGTTCTGCTGGCCAGTAACAATGGTTCGACACATGACTCAGTAATGTTCAACGCTTCCGCAGCAACAAAGCATGTACGGTTTTGTTGTCCCATCATCGCACAGCCCGCGTCCAAGAAACTTAGCTGATTCTATAACATCGAGAGTGTCGCGCTCAGCATTTTTAATTCGTCCCTTCGGCGCTTTCATCTGTGCCTACTCTCCACTCTTTTTCTTTGGACCAGCAAGTGCTCTCAGGCAGACCTAGCCGATTGGTCAGAATTATCCTAATCAAGTTTCATCCGTCCCAGTACCGCTAGACATGAACACTTTGCCGTTTGCATGGGCCAGAAAATCCTAATATGACTACGATTTGCCAGATTTCTAGAAGGATAATAGAATATCATTAAGTTACCCGGCTCGCTTCGCGAGCAAGACAATTCTCCGTTCCACCCTACGTTTTTGTTTCCGTATGTTTACATGCTGGCTTTTTCGTGTAGTCCTCTTATCTCCTTCCAAAGGTGGGGCCAAAGCCGTTGTGGTGGTACTTGTTGTAGCTACGCGTCTCCGCGCGCTTTGACGAGGCCGTCTTGAATACCACCATCGAGGAAAACTTGACTCCAGTGGAGTCACCCAACAGCGTTGCAGTCGCCCGCTCCTTCTCTTTCCATTTAATCCACATATTGCACATTTCCAAATCATGGTCTTAATTGGCCAGTACTCAAAGAACACCGCTGTTTCGTCGGTGGTCTACGCCAAGCTTAATCATATTTGCCCGCACTTCCTTTCCGAACGTTATTGCAACAGTGTCGAAATCTTTAGGGTATGCCGCCCCTGTCGTGTACGAGTTAATAATAGCGCGTGCCGAACATGGAAAAGGTACTGCCATGACCACGATGCGTTTTAATATGGACGCCTTTGGCTATAGCGACTGTGCACGCGTTTAGTCAAAGCAGCGCGTCGTAGACTTTAGCCCCCCTTTTCTACGCAGAGCAGTAACCCATGTGCAAGGTAGTCAGATTGCTGTCGCATGTGCCCTCACCATAGACAAAAGTGCCTCACCTCACGATTCCTGCCTCACAAGCAGGACTGATTACAGCAGCACTACCTTGTGGTCTGTTCTTGCGCTTCGATACCGAAGTGGTCTGGCGGCAGACAACCGCGAATTTGCCTGAGCACGACACCATGCACGAATGAGCTTACACCCCCTCCACCTCAATATCTAAGTAGAACTGCTTCAATGTCACGTCGATGTCGTTTGCATGGCGCATAATATTTAGCTTTTGCTGATGACAAAGGTGCGAGTGTTATAGGGTTTAGGGTTTATTCCGTCGCCGGTGATGCATGTGCTCTCGAGTGCTAGAAGAAGGCCAAATGAAGGGCATTTTCGTGGCGGAGGCAGCTCAGTCATTTATTTTTGAAATATTACGATCTACTGTTACTGTATAAGTAGTGGTAACATAGTTACAGCATTGAGCGCCTCCTATTCAGGGGCCGCTGATAATGGCAGGTGTATTTATAAGGACGACTTTGACATATAACTTATGCCCACGGTATGGCGAATCTTCTGCATAAGTTATATCGTACATGACCAGCAACACATCAATAATGTCATAATGACAGAAAAGCACTACATAACAGTTTCTGCTTAGCGACGCAAACTGGCTACAGTACCTGCATCCCAGTTAGATGAGTTCTTACGCAGGAACAAGATCTGCTCTAGCGTGATTGGGTGAATCCGTTGCGCTCGTGCCCAATAGTAATGTAGTCAAAGCTGAAAAATCTCACGCTGATATTGGAGGTTGGTGGGATGCTGCGGAACATTTCATACTGCTGCTCGTTCTGCGCGAGGCGAAGCCGTTGTTGTAGGCGCAGTACAAAGGAACCATCTTCCTCTGTGCCGAGTGGGTGTTCTGTGGCCACGCCTGCTGTGAACGGTCGTAGCGCTGCTTTCTTGGACCGAGTCAGGCGACTAGTTTTAACGCGAAGGAAACGAACGCAGCCCGAGTAGAAGTATGGGCTGTGTATGATGCTAGCCCTTGTCCCTACATATACCTGTTAGTGTCTAGGATTGGCTGAAGTAAGTAACGATGCAAACGTACCACGTACTGTGATTTAATGACAGCGAGGTCATCAACTGCCACGCACGTCAAACAAGTCTACCTCGCTATGCTGAAGGTCATTGAAGACTGACTCAACGTTCTTCAGCTCTTTAGAGGGGGGCAGGTGACGATTGCACTCTGTCCTCCGTGTATTTTAGCATGGCCATAAAAATTAATCATGAACAATAATTTCTTACACAAATGCGTTGAAACCAGACACAACATGTCGTAATTATGCTTAGATAGCTATAATGTATCCATCGAGTTTGTGGTATTTTCCTGACCAGCCATTAGCTGTTTGTAAACTTCCAGAATACCAGTGACTGTAGCTCTCATTCTGCATTTCGCATGCAACGCAAGCAGCCCCCACCACAGCCAGCACACCCATCATTTTCTTCGTTCTGCGCCCCGCCAGCCCAATCCTCACCTATGGCCAAGCCACCGGGTTCTACTTCCGATCGTGCCGCAACGACTACGATGAAATTACTCTTGACTAATTCCGTTGTCGTTGCGGCATGGTTTGGAAACAGACCCGCCGCAATGGGCTGACGGACCTCATGCAGCACGTGAGACACGAGCACCCCGAGATGCCCGTGGCCTCAACGCGCGAGACGGGGTCTCGGCTAAGCTACCTTCGGCGCACTTAGCAGAACCTCTTCGGTTCGTTGTTGTGGATCGTCTTAAGCACGCCCTCTCATTTTGCGAGAACCGCACTACACGACGCTACGTTTATCACTCGGTTTTGTGCTCTGATTTATGAGGCTCGTACTAACATGTGCTTCTTACGTTATATTTAGCTACACGACTTTGAATCCAATCTGCGCGGAGACATTACGCGCAACGATAAAATTGGTCGTGCTAGCAGTGGGGATGTCGATTGCATCAGAGATACTGGACATTTTTGGTCCTTCTTTGATGGATGACCCATTTGTTCGATCACTATCTCGCTGCGTTCGCTTGTCACGAAGCGAATGATAAGTTGGGCACACATCTGTTATGCATGGCCCCTCTCATGAGCCAAGTCGACGACGACTTTACCGCCGTTGCCTACAGGGGGTTCCTAGCTAACATGCTGCCTTGCGACTATGGCCAGCAGCGTTACCAGTGTGTCTTTATTGTAGGTGACAACTGCAGCGTGAACCGACGTCTTGTTACTTTAGTAGGCCTGTCACTGGTCGGGTGCGCATCGCATCGACTCAACCACGCCGTGCAGCAGCAACTAGTCGATCGTGAGACCGACCTGCTAAAGTGCAGGGTCTGATGGTCAAGTTACGAGCGCTAACTCAAACAACTAACCTGCGGAATGTGTCTATTTCTGCGGAAATGCTGCTAATTATTATATATTTGTACAAGTCCGTTTTTGTTTGCTCTAATTATAATGTTTTTGCTTCGTTGTAGGCTTAAACTGACCTCCGACCCGTAATACGTCAGGACACTCGGTGGAGCTCAACCTTCTCGTTGCTGCAGCGATACTTCCGGCTTCTCGATCACCTGGACAAGGCGGAGGACGATATCGCAGACATGATTCCGTCTCCTGCCTGCAACAGGGTCTGCGCGGTCTAATCAACGAGCTTAAGGATGCGGAAATCTGTGACAAAGTCCCTTCAAGGTACCGTCGCTGACCTGATCGAAGCTTGTGTGTGGTTCGACTCAACAACCTGCTCTCAGCAATTCCCAGACGTTGCTGCTGAGCGCCGTGAGCGTCGCAACACACGACGCAGAGAAAGACGAGACAAGCGGCATAGCTTGTTAGCGGGGACGGTCCTGATGAAACCGATGTTAGGTCCAACGGCAGGATCGTCTGGACCGCCAAATAACGAGTCTAGACGCCTCCAGATCAGGAGAGGTACCCCATCTGCTTGGATGCTGACGGAAGGCCAGTGAGTTGTAGAGGATACCGCAACGCATTCTGCATGAAATTCAGTAACGAACACAAAATAATTTATGTGGAATCGTTGCGGCGTGTCCACTACGCCGACACCCGGTGTTCCCAAATACAGTGCGGGACCTACAAAGTGATGCGATTCCACCGTATCCCCTGCCGCCGCCCCTTTTAGACGACGACTGGTGGTGGCTTGCTGGCTCCGAAGAGTCGGACGGGAGTGTCATCGAATATACATAGGATTGAACATATCAGGCATAATCACAGCAAGCATAAACAGTTAATTATGATTTATGGTAACTTTAGGAGCATAATTATATCCATTTATTCACGGACAAATGGCGGGTAAGGGTGGTCCCGATTTGGTTAAGGGCAAGGGTGATCCCCGATTCGGTTGAGGGCAAGGGTGGTTCCTGATTTGGTAACGTAGTGTAGTGTTAAATGAAAGATGAAGGACACTAAAGAAAATCAAGGTCGTTTATTTGTGGTCAGTAGTATACGAAATCACTGTCATTGTTGTTGTTGTCTTCTCCATCACTATCGGAAGCAGCAAGGTCTTCGACTAAATTTAGCGTAGCCACATCGTCATCGTCGGGCTTCTTCACGTTGGAGAAAATGAACACGAACTTCTCGACCTTACCCCCCTCCTTAGACGGTTACGAAGCTGGCAGTGAACGAACTTATGGGCGAAAAAGTTTCTCTCTGCGGTTACACTTGAACAAGCTGAGACAAATACTGCAGTGGCAATCTCCTGTAAAAGAGGGACGCCGTGGACGCCTCTCCAGAACTCGTGAACGCCAATTCGCTTGTCTTGGACGAGTTTGACTGCGTATCTGCTGTCGTATCGGCTGCTCATTAATGTACATGAAGTACTTTTTGGTCAGTTATTGGAATGAATACATCGCTCGCCGACAGTTCATCGATTGTGTTTGAAGAAATAAGGATTTGCGAACTCGCTGAGGTTCGCGACGCCGAAAGTAGTGTGCCGTTCTCGATAAGGACGTGATACTGCCTCGGCAGGATTTGCTGTCATTGGAATCATCTTCGAAGTCCTCGCTATTCTCCGATCTTTCGCAACCACACACTGCGCAATGGATTTTGTGGGCGTAATTGGCAAAGTCGCATTGCCAACACCTTCAAAGGTGCTGCATCTCGTTGTTGTTGCATCTCGCTATCGTTGAGCAGGTCGCCTCATTATGACATCATCTACGGCAGGTAGCGTTGACTGGCACTTCAACCGAACGACAAAACCCAAACACGACACATAAAGCCCTGCCATTTCGAGGCAATTTACCGTCACCCTGAAGATCATGTTGACGCGGAAGCAGCACTTCCGGATGATGTGTTCTCAGCTGATCCCCCTGTGGAGAATACTAGCACTTCGACGGAAGAAAAAATCAGCAGTGAGTATTTTCTCGGGTTGCGGCTGTCCAAAACAAAGTAAAGTTACAGCAGGAAGAACGAAAGAGACTTAGCACACAACTTGCGATGAAGAATTCCTTACAGCAAGAGTTGTCTACGCAGCTTAGCAAATGAAGAGTGAACTAGCACAGCTTAATATGCACTATATATACTGGGGGATGCCCCTTCTTCCTAAAATAAACCACGCCATCGGACATAACTCCGCGACCAAGAGGAGTTAGAAGGCGTGACTTAGATGGAGACAGCGTAATTTGAGCTGCTTAGAACTTGATCAGTTCAATTGTGGTTGTATCTTCGTGTTCCGGGCCGTGCTTGGAGATGAAGTCCACCACGATGTCCCGTGTCGCTTCGTCCATACCACATTTATCCGACCGAAGGACCTCTCCGACCTGTACCATCTTAGTGGCACCCCATGCATAAAAATGTGTAGCGTGCCAAAACATTTGACTGACAACTACGGTAGTAATAGGGTGGTTAGGGAAGGGCAAGTTGGATGCGAAAGGGCAGAGAGCCCGTTTTCAGCCTAGTCTATAGTCGCAAGGAAATGGCCTGAAACGCCCTGTGGGCTGAGAAAAACGAGAAAAACGAAAAACGTGCAAATAGAGCCCGGGAGCCATGTGCTCTCGGGCAGGTGAATTCATGAATGAGCCCCAGATTTTTGTGGCGGGGTCCACTATTAAGAACATGCTCGCAGCCAGTCGCTGTAGTGTGAGCCTATTGGTAGATTTTTCCACCAATAGAAGCAGGACACATAGAAGTGAATAGCCACGCTGCCAACTGTGGCTGCCAAGCACAGAAGGCAAACGAAGGCAAAAGAACATTTCTTGCCATCGCCGACAGGCGGCTTTGGACTGACAGTCTTCGTTTTTGGCGGAACCCCGCAGACCTTCCCGACTCGGCCTCTCAGGCCGCACAGCTGCACAAGCCACAGAGCCGGAGCTTGTCTCCTGGCTAGCTGCCTGCGGCCCCGCCCTCATGCGTTGCTGAGCTGCTTCCAAGAACTGCTGCTTCCGCTACGTGCGTCGCTGCCAACGACGCAAGCAACGCTGGTGCTGTTGGTTTGTTGTTTGTCTCTGCTGCTTTTACTGCTTGGGCGTGGTGCTGCGTAATCGTTTTTGCTAGGTAACGACGTGTAATGCATTTGATTGTTACTCTCCTATGCTTGCTCTTTTTGCTTTTGCGAGGCTTCTGGTTACTTGTATTTACGTGATAGGTACAGGCTCGAGGGCATCCTGGCGATCGGGGTCTTGAATAGCAGCGGCCTGACGAAGCTGGGCGTGGCGGGCGATCTTGTCGTTGAGAGCACCCTTCAAGTACAAGTCGTGGAGGTGCTTGCGGACAGCAGTCGACCCGCGCGACGTTATGTTGTGGGCGTTGAGGAATGCCAGCACTGTTGCTTCGGCCTGCTTCCCACGCGCAAGGGCTTGGTCTCGATAGTCGGCAGCGTTTGGATCCAGCTTGACGCCGTCGTCAAGAAACAGCTTCATGAACGCGACGAGCTGCTTTGCGTTGGAACGCTGTCGTTTTGGGGCGTCTGCAAGCCAGCGAGGCTCCTGCGCGTACCACGCGTACCACGTCGCGTGAAGGTGAGTGACGGAAGTACGTCTGCGCTTGGGTGGTTTGGCTTCTTCTTGATCTTGTTCTCGCTGACGCTTTTCTGGTTTGTCTTGCTGTTCACCCCCATCTAGTTTAGCTTCTAGCAAGTCCATCCGCTCGTCCTGGCGCTTGATGTGCAGACTAACTGGTCAATGACACTGCGTTGATGGTCGATGGTCTTGCTTGTTTCACTGGGTTGATTGTGCGGTGGGCTGTGTGCTTTGTCGTGGAATGGGGTCATCTTCTGTTTACAGGACACGGTAGCGAGATGAGCTGACCACGCAAGCAAGTCTGCAACAGATAAACCAGCCAGCTCCACACATACTTCCAGGCGCTTCGTGGCGAGTCCGTCCGGGTGAAGTTTCTTCAATTGCGGGTAGTGCAAGATGAGGTACGCTGTGAGTACATCAAGGACGCGCTGGTTAACGTTGTACTTGGTACGCTCGAGCTTGTGGCATGTTGTGAACAGATACCGCTGGACTGCTGCAATTTTCTCCTGCGTGTGGGCGTCGAAGGGCTCCAGGTTCTGCAACGGTACCTTTGCTTCTGAGTGGTATCCGCTGAGTACCTTGCTAACCTTGTGATCCTCACGACTTGTATTGAAGATGTAATTGAAACCCTTGTTTGTTGTGCTCATATTCCAGGCACCGCGATCGAAGATCCAGCGGTGCGTTAGGCCGTCGCAGCCATTGACGTGCTGCGCACCACCTCTGCGGAAGGAATGCGACGTGAGTGTTGTCTGGACGCCAGCAGCAGCAGCTATCCGGTCTAGCACCCGGTTCACATGTGTGTAGATCGTCGGCGTCTTCTGGGAAGCGGTAGCAGGCCCATCGGCAGCTTGCATTGCAGCTCCAAGCGCGGCGTACTCGTCCGGGTGGTCAAGGATCTCGAGCAGCGGTGTGGCAGGGGACAGCGTTATGGAGGCTTAGACCGGCAGCGCAGGCAAGTTGTCGAGGAGGTCGGCGGACGGCGCAGCCTGGGTGATGAGCTCCAGCGCGATCGTGTACAGCGGGCACGTGGCGAGGTCGACGTCAGGAAACAGCGACAGACCTTGCTCTTCGGATGTCTTCAAGCGGATGAAGCGCACGAAGAGGATCTCGGCCGCATCGATCGAGAGGTTCTGCTTCAAGACGAGCGACAGATCTGACGCCCGCCCGAACAGATACCACAGCAGACACAACAGCGCCGCATCCTGGTAGTCACTAGATGTGGTAGCATTCGTATACAAATACAACATCATCTTTTTCAAGTCACTCTTAGAGCACGGAGCCGCCTTATTAACTACCTTGCCGTCTCGGATCATGCAAAAGTTTCAAGCGTCTTCCCCATGCTAAGCAACTTCGTTTCGACGATGTGACGTTGCGTGGGGAAGAGCTCGAACAACCACATCTTACTCTGCCTGTAGTATTGCATGGAGGTATTCCGGGCAAGCGGTTTGCCCTTCTTGCCTTCATTAAACGCAAGGTGCATACCAAACATATCTAGAACAGACACCAAGCACTGCCCTGTGGCATCACGCTCAATGCACTGCTTTACATACGCAAAGTCCACATTCTCACCCTTCACGAAGGTCTTAAACGCCTTGATGGCCGTTGCCTTCGCTCTCTTGGTGTTGCCAGGCTTGAGCTCGTCTAAGCCCATCCTGGTCGGATTGGCTGCAAATATGCAAGTGATACGCCTTTCATGAGGAGTTTGTATAGGGATACACATATTTTTCGTCTCCCTCCGACCCGATACGTCGGAACCGTTGGTCTGGAGGACCTACCTAACCCTTTCGTCAACTACTGGCACAAAACACTTGAGAAAATGGCTCTGATTGGTTATTAATAAATCAAAATATGTGATTGGTCGTCTAGGACCCACTTTGCACAATACAAAATCCAAGTATGGTCGGATAAGTGATCATATTCATCCATACCATAAACTAGCCGACAGAGGCCGACACCGGCCGACACGGCCATGATTGGTGGAAATGCAAAGTTGTGATCGGACTGTCGTATTGGTTATAAAGTGTATTTCGATTGGCTTTGGCATCAGAGCCAAATCGACCAAGTCACCCAAGCACGTGCATCTCTCGCGCCGCCGGAGCGCACACCGTAGCGCACACCGGGGCGCACGCCGGAGCTGTCGCCGCCCCTGCCCAGCATCCCGTGCGCGCCAGACCCGCGCCAGCAACCCGCTCGCCATCCCGCTCGCCACGACCAACACACGCGGCCAGCGTGCTGCTGACGCGCAGCGAGGCCAGCTCCTGTGCCCCCAAGCGAAGGCCCAGGTCCTGACCCCTCCTCCTCCCCAAGCAAAGTGTCAGGTCCTGCGCCCCCCTCCCCAAGCGAAGACCGCCAAGCTCCTGCGGCCCCAGACCAGCCCTCCCCGGTGCTCTCAGGACGCAGACGAAGCAAGGACATCGCTGGCCAGTCCCTGCACTTCCGCGCCGACAGCAGCGACGCGCCATCGTGGAGGGGAGGTGTGCACCAGGATAGCGGCGAGCACAAGGAAATCGGCGCGAGGAGGGCATCGCGAGGAGGACGGCGCGACGAGAGCAGCATGACGAGGGCGGTGTGGGGTGAGCGGTGACGACGGCAGCGTGAAGAGGGCAGCAAGCGTGAAGATGGCGGCGAGTGTGAGAGGCAAAGGAGACTACCTGTTGCGAGGAAGAAGTTGCTGTATTATATCAATGAAATGCCATAGATGAATTATTTCTTCTGCTGCTTCTTCGCGTCTTAAATACCCTAGTGCTTCGTCGTATTCAGCATGTTAACATGAATAAACTTCGGAGGAGTTGACCTCATGAGAGGGCGTTGCCCAGGAAACTCAGTTGAGTTGGTGATAGCAGCGGAGGCGACAATACAAAATGCAAAGTAGCAGCCTACAGCAGCAATACAAACTCCAAGTGATGTGTCGGCAGAGGCCTTGATATTCATATCATATCTGAATTACTTGCTTTCACTAAACGTGGCAAACATATTTCGCCGTCCTGCCGACATTATACGTCGGCAAGTTGTCGGCAGCCTAAACACCTACCCCTACTAATGTTCATTGGCTGAAATGGGGTTCGGCAGGCCCCTCATTCGCTA
The DNA here is from genome assembly GCA_011947335.1 of Phytophthora constricta. NCBI lineage: Eukaryota > Oomycota > Peronosporomycetes > Peronosporales > Peronosporaceae > Phytophthora > Phytophthora constricta. The sequence continues at coordinate 60,034 of JAAVTI010000189.1, forward strand.
ATAAGCAGAAGTCGACATTTGATTGGCCAACGACCGCCATACAGTAGCTAAGTAAAAGTATTTGTGTGTCGGCAAGGTCACGATATCCATCCATATCTTGTCCAGCGTAACAAGGGTCTAGCAGATACGAAACTCCATGAGCGTCATGTAGACGAAGTCAAAGGTGTGCATGATCCCTAACTTATCAAGGGGCATGATCATCTCGGAAAAGATGGCTGATAGCTGGAGAAACACCCTGTAGACGTCGGAGATCGGACGTGTGTTTCTTTCAAACATCTTCTGAAATCGAGACAGCACGCTGAGCAAGGCGGTAGCCTTTTTTCAGATGGCAGACATAGTACTTTCCTCGCACCAAATCAAAGATTTCCTTTCTGGATTTTTTCATTGCATTCAGAACGGATCTGCCGCTTACGAACGCATGCAACATTTATTCTGACTCCAGAGCCGATGTGAAACATTGCTCAATCATTCCCTACCGGGTGTCAGCTGGTAGAACCAACGCGTTCTTGCCTTCTAGGACGTGGACACGACGCAGTTCCGCCGACAGCAGTTGGTGCTTCCTGAAACATTTGATGAGTTTGGGACAGTTGGCCTCAAGTGTTTGGAGCCATGTAAATCTGTCAACAAGGTCTGTGGCAGCCAAATGGATGATGTGTGAGATACAACCATGAAAGAAGACATGGGTTAGTCCCTTTGTCGTGTCTTCCACACCAGCTTGTTCGTCACTGTGTTATCGGTGACGACTGCCGAAATCGTTGTAAACTTCGTCGCATCGATCACTCTCTTGATGTCATCTGCGAGAAACGTGGCATCGTGAGAGAGAAAGGAGACGTGGATCCGGTGTACAAAGATTCGAGGAGGTACGTTTCACTTCCGCTGATCAACACGTAGTTGTTAGCATTAGTGCCATTGTGCATTGACATCGGTCTAAGTATCCGTCGTGAAGGTGCACCTCCTATGCGCACGCACCATCTTCAGGTTCAGATCTCCATAGCAACCTGATAGTAAAGATGTCGACAGCTGCTGAGTTGTCGGAATCAGAACACCTGGATTCACGAGTCTCAGAGCGTTGGCCAACGTATCGTGAATGGTCTTAATGAAGGCTGAAGGCAGTACCTGTGGAATAGAACTGCTGCTGGATTCCAGGTTGGTAGGACTTCTGGCAGGAGGAAACAAGCCACGGTAGCCTTTTTTATATGCCGCTTGAAGCACTTCCGCTTGAAGTGATCGCGCACGCGCTCAACATGGGTCTTTCCCAGCTGGAGAGTGATCTACTCGCAACGCTTGTAGGAGACGATGCATCGGCCCAGATGACATCGTTCCAGACAGGATCCTTTCTTCTTCCGCGCTTGGCAGTGCTTGGGCTTGCAAGAGGCTACATGGAATCACGTTTCGGTTTTCTGTCACCTGGCGCAGTGGGGGAACAAAACAGGCGCCGTCGGCTGTCTCTTCAGCATCAGGCTCAGCCATTGAGGATGAGGACGAGTAGGCCAGGTAAAATGAGGATTGTTGGGTGAGAGGGGGTTAGTGGCCAGGCCGATGGGTGTCGAGAAGCTCATGACGAACAGAGATGGCGGGCGGGGGCGGGAGAGGTGCTTGGAGGTAGTCGAATTGAAAACTGAACGAGGACAGCTCAAGTTTTCTCTAGCGTAAGGCCTGAGAAATGGGTGGTGCAGGGTCTGCTTGTGAGCAAGATAGTGTGGCATAGCTGGAGTGACTCGTGGTTTAGAGTGTTTGATAGCATTTTTATAAGCGCTCAGCCGCTGGAGCGGTCCGAGGAAGCTCGAGAAAATGTCGGTTCAATCCTTCGCATCGGGCTTAGCGAGATGACGTCTTCGATATCTGAAAAACCCAGACCCTAAACTCATCCACCCGCCTGAATTTTAAAACGTGGGTTTTGACGACCCCCTGACTGTTATTTAATTGAGTAAGTCTAGCATATATTATGCAACGGTTGTATTCTTACATTATTAATTATTCTAATTTCGACGGCCCTGCTCCCGACCGTTAACTAGAATTAAATAGAATCAAGGGACGTCAGAATTTGATTTCTATATGCTAAGAAAATACAACCCACCGTACGGTACCCTTCGTTTCTAAAGCGTACCCTCCATCCCCGGTAGGGGTACATCCGTTTACGTACCCTCACTTCACATCAGCAGCATGGCGTCGCCCAAGCCTCTCGAGGACGACGACGTGGACGCCGAGCCGGAGCAGTTCCTGGCTGACCTGCCCGCCCCCACTCGCTCCTCCGCCCCGTCCGCCTCGCTCTCGTCCGCTCTGCAGCCCACGCCCTCCGCCGCCAGCCAGGAGCAGGACCAGGAGCGTCGCGCGCAGGTCGGCGCCTCCCCGTACCTGGCGCCCTTCACGCCCAGCGGCAGTCCGCCACGCCCCAAGACGCCGTCGACCACCGGAAGAGCGAAAAGCGCCAAGCCGCAGCTGGTGCCGATGCGCTCAGGCGCCGCCTCGGGAGCGTTCGGAGCGGCGGCGACGCTGCCCAGGGACGACGTGGTGGCGCATCTGCCGCCCAAGCTGCTGGAGACGCTGGTGGACGTGGTGCGGACGCTGGACCAGCTGGCGGACGGCGCCATGGACTTCCGGCCGGACCAGTTGGGCTTCCTGGCCGAGCGGGCCCAGCGCTACGTGGAGCTGCTGCAGCAGACGGACCAGGTGGCCCAAAGCTACCACGCGGACATTCCGCTGCCAGTGCTGCGGTGGGTGCGACGCCCAAAGGAGATTTTGAGACAGAAGTTGAAGGCAGTGGGGGAGGAGACGGAGGTTGATGCTGTTTGTTGGTGCGCTTTGCTGCTGGTGATAGGATGATGGACGACGAGGACGCGTCCAACCCAGAGCTTTTCACCAAGACGCAGCTGGAAAAGTGTCAGGACGAGAGCGAGCGAGCAGCCGGAAAGGCGGACGCCCTCGAAGTGCTTAAGAGTGCGCTACAGGCAGGACTGGACGACATGGAGTGAGGCTGAGGCTGCTCGAGGAGATTGTCACGACGAGACAGGATTGTAGGTGGGTGGCCGACTCGGAGAAGGCTTTTTGCTGTCACTGCCACATTGCCTTGACGATTCAAATTATTGTCTGTGCGTTTCGAAAAACATGTTTACAGACTAGAAAACTGCAGCGAGAAAGTCGAAAGCTGCGGCACTATGGACCCTTCTGATCACGACAAGGCTGTACACGACTTTGCTTGCTTACTCCTAACGTCGCTGTTACCATTTGCCAGCAACCACTCGGACCACCGGCTAAAACGTTATTTTGCCTTCGAAATCAGGCACATTGCTCTGCGTGTCTAGCAGCCGTGAGCGCAACAAAGTCCACTCGTCGAATGCTCGTGAGTTTTCGACGTGGATCGCTCGTGTGAACACAGACTCCTGACACTGAAGCGCCTTCGAAAACTCCTGCCTCGCCTCGCTCAACATACCGTGGCTGACCAGGCAGATCGCCGCATTGTTGTGCACACAGCCGCTGGAAGGGTGAGCTTCGAGCAATGATAGATATCTATCGCATGCGCCATCGACCTGACCGAGAGCCACGAGGAGGTGGAGTCGGTACAAGTCAGATTTCAGAGTGCCGCGAGGCGCGAACTGGAAAGCGAGCATCCACATGCGCCGGCACTCAATGTCGTCGTCTACACAACGCTTAGCATGCAATAGGTACTCCGCGCGATGGCCTAGGAGTTTCCAGTCTGACGGGTCCATTCTGCGAAAAGGAATACAGAAACAAGTGGTGAGAAAGGAAAGCTACGAAAAAAACAAGCTGAAGGTGTCCGGAAAGGTTCCTACCGGAGCGAATACTCGTAGAGCGTGTCTTCATTTCGCCAGGCCGACAGAAGACTGGTTGAGATGGAAAGTGAAGTCGCCATCAGCAGAATGTATCCTGCACGGACATACCATGCTGTCGTAGCAGTGTGTGTGGAGGATTTCACGTTGCGCCGAGCGCTATGAATCAAGCGTTTGTCGTGCTGGGGAACCTCTTGTTCTGGCTCATCAGGTGCTTGCGATGGTAAACTATCGCTTAAATTGTTTTTCCTCCGTGGAAGCACCCAGTGTGCAGCTACCCACCCACCATACGGCACAATAACGATGCTCGGCAGATACGCATATCGATTCATCCCAGCAGTTACCATGCCATGCTGGACGAAGCCTGACACAGGCGCCAGCATCCCAACGAAATACGCGAGAGAGAACATGTGCTTTGATACCCCACGGCACCACAAGCTCTGGATGATCAGTCCCACCACACTCATCGTTATCACAAGTGACAGGAGGTACTCTGGGTTGGTGAGGCTTATGTCTCCTGGATGGAGCTGATAATGCAGTCGCAGCTTCGACGGATACAACAGATGCCTCAGCGTCCAAACTGGTGCTGTCAGAGCTTTGAGTACGCGTTCACCAAGCGATACGATATCGGGAATATTTCCTTCGGCATTAGAGGCGAGTGTGACTGCAGCAAACATCAAACAGATTCCAATTGAAGGCAGCTTGCTAGCACTGTACAGCCCAAGCTTCCAATTGAAGGCAGCTTGCTAGCACTGTACAGCCCAAGCTGCCTCACCGTGAGCGTCTTCATTTGAGCTGCTGAAAAAAGCTCGTGAACACGAATATATCAACAAGGATAAAGCTCACTGGCAACAGGAGGCTGGCACTCTTCGAGAGCAGTGCGCACAAGTAGAGAGCTACAAGTTGCATCAAGCGATAAAAGTTACAGTCAAGCACGCTCGCCAGCAACTCGAACTATAAAACCACAACGAAAGACCTACCGGAAGAGAGCACGTCGCTCCTGTCCATCCCACCCCACAGCAGCGTCTCCACCAACACTTCAGAGTCGGTCTTTCGTTTGCTTCCTGCGCTTCGTTCCACACACTCAACGATCTTCTGGTGGACATTCTTCACGTACACGAGAATTGCCGAATTGCCAAACAGAGCCGCAAGTGTGTACGACTGCGCCGACGGCCAGGCCACGACCTCGACGTGGATCGGGTGGACCAGAAACAACAGGACACTCACACAGCATGCGTAAAAGTGCCGTCTGCTTCTTGTCTTCAATTGCTGCAGCTCAACGCCGCCGTCCGTAGGTCTCTTCAGCCTGCTCAGCATCTGGTCGATCTCCAGCACCAAAGCCGAAGCCTTCGCCAGGACCAGTCCAGCACCAAAGTGGACGACAACCGACTGCGTCCGGACCCACCAGGAGTCCACCCCCACCACCTGCACCGATGCAAACTTGAACAGCCACGCCAGCGGCTCGTACACGTTGACTCGGACCATCGTCAGCAGCTCGTACACGGTCTCAAGACCAAGAGGGCTCCGCAGCACAGGATTCTCCACGAAATTCTCGCGGTCGTCCCAGATGAGGAGAAAGTGCCAGTCTCCAGCGTATTGAGGTGCCAAAAGTGGCGACGCATAGCTCGCCATGACGACGCACCAGCCTATTGCTGCAAACCTGCCCAGCGTCATTGTGTCCCTACAAGATACTTTTGTATCTTGGAATGAGATCCTGCAAGTCCCGCTTGACACGTCGAATCCTGTCGAATCGAATACATGTATTCAGTTTGTGCCAATCACGGCGGGAATGCCCAGCTGTTGCAGACTGTGACTAATCAATCATGTGTTGGTCACAGAGCGTCATACCCACCCAGGCCCACTGTTGTCATTTTCTGAGACCGTCCGAACATGGGCGACACCCTCCTGGACACTCCAGACGCTGCGGCGCTGGTGCAATTTCTGCGGGAGTGCGAACCTCTGACGCCGCCTGCATCGACTTTGCAGACGGCTTTCGCGTTTTCGCATGAACTTCTCGAATCCGAACGCGGCCAAATGCCGTCGGGAACTCCATCGTCGAATAGCGGGGGTCTGCAGCTGGAAGAGGTCGACAAGCAGGCGATTCTGCAAGCGTTGGACGCGTATAATGAGTCGACGGAACCGTCTCCTGTCCTGAGGTCAAATACTGGCAGAACGGAGGGGCAGGACGGGGGTCAAATGATCAACAGGGGGACAAGACCGACGCAAGTGACGTCTCTGCAGAGAAGGCGTTCAAGCTGGCGGTGAAGCGCGCCAAGGCGGCCAAGCGCCGCAATCGGCATCGGGAGCGTGTTAAAGCGGAGTGGGAAACTCTTCGTCGACAACGTACACAACTGAGTGCTCAGTTGGAAGCTTTGGAGCGCTCTCGAGTGTCTGGGGTGTCCGGCTTGAAATGGCAGGCGCGGGCGTCCAAGGAGCTGAACGCACGACTGCAAGCTGAGGGACAGCAGCAGAATCTCATTGCAGCAATTGACCATCGTGCTGCAGCGATGCAGAATCTGCACAAAGCGTGGCGCCAGTACGCGAGTGGAAATGGCGGAGAGCCCCAGCAAGAGTGGGGCTCTGCCGATTTCGAGATGTTTGAGAACTTCATGTTTGAGATTGACGCCGAATATGCCCGGACCGACGAGGTGCTACACGAGAGCGGCCTTGCGGAGACTGTGCCCTGGCATACCAGCTATTACACGCCTGCTCGCAAGTGGGACGCTCTTAGTGGATTCGAGTACTTCGAGAGCACTTCCGCGTTTGTCATGCCCAGCAAATACCCGAAGTCAGCCAACGTCATGTTCGAGTCTATGCGCCAAGTGCACCGACAACATGCGCAACGAAAGCTTAATGAGGAAGTGGGAGATCTGCCGAACACCATCGCCGTTAAGTTTGGAACGATTTGCCTGAGCGACTCAGGGAGCATTGTTCCTCTCTCGTTTCTTTTAATGATGCGCCGCTTTGTGGAGCCCAACCGGACAGTGCTGGTATGGCGAGGTCTGATTGAAAGTGACGGAGATTTTGCTAGCACATATTTGAGCTCTACAGGTTGGACTGTACTACGTCCAACATCGACAGGAAACTCTGGTACCATGGATTTAATGGACGTGCGGACGTGTGAGCGTATGGTCCCCATGCAAATATGCCCACTCAAAAGATACGACAACTCGCCAGATGTCGGGCAGTTCGCAGAAATTGTCATGCACTCTGCTCAGCCGGATACGCTGAAACTTGCACATTTAATGGAGCAAATGCTACTAGAAGACCAACACGCCAGCGTTTAAGTTTCACTGGTAAAACAATAATCCGACGAAACTTTGCATTTTTTCAAATGGCGATATTCGGCAACGTTCTTAATCATAAGCTTCTCTAATGCCTCTATGGATATCACTTCTACCTTGTTGTATTTGGTCTCACACTGCAACATCTCGCGAAACTAGTCTACTGGAAGTTTATGCGCATTCGACACAATAATATTGTACCCATGTCCTATATTATAGGATATGTGCACTTAAACGCGAGCAACCTTCCATTATCGCCTTGAAGTATGATTCAACAAGGGTCGGTCGAACAGTGAACCAAGCTCGTCTAAATCGTGTCCATCCAGCAAAATTGTCTTCACCCAACAAGAAACATTTCTACACGACTGTCACACGATTGGCCTTCACGTACCCCGCTTCAGGCTTGATACTGCACAACTGAGCCACAACTCGTGTTCGAGTCTGCCGAAACTTGAAAGCAAGAGTATTGCTCAAGTCTGATAGACCTCTCGGTCCTGCTGTCGATAAGGTAGCGCTGTCAGCTTCCTCATGCATCGATATGTTTATTTGAAAAAAATGAATGGTAAATCTTGCTTAGATGCTGAGTAGTGTATTTCATTGTCTGTCTTTCGTCGATGCCATGAGCAGACTACGCATTCGGGCGTATTCCAAATCGTCGAATATCGCGTCAACTTGAGCGTAACTTGCACCGATCACATTAATAAATGTTGTATATACCGTCATATCAGAGGATTTTAATTGCAGCCTCTTGTGTCGTTTCGAGTCTAGAGATGCACCACAAGTAGGAACTCGCTCATGGAGAGCACGGAGTGAGGTATTCAGTATATGCCACCAGAGAAAAATGTATGCGGCCTAAGAACTGATGGCCGACACTTTGCTCAGCCTTATTACCCTTCCGTTGCTTGGTTATTAAACTGCTACATTTCGCCAAAAACTCCTTGAACAGGACAAATCAGTCCGAGAAGACGTTTTCGTGCCTTGCTTGACTTGTTTCATGCTTGGTAACTATACAGTTCTCGCTTTAAACGTCGAAGATGCTCCCAGCCGCAATTCAATGGCCGAGTATGCCGTAATTTGAAGGCGACGGTAGTCTGTCACGTCTTCTTAGGCCTCTGCCATACGACATGGATTGACATGCTTGCTCAAAGCCGAAAGGGCTGACGAATCTGGTGGTGATATTGAAAGTACTCGGCATGTGCTGTCTGGCATACGCTTGTGCTCCAAGTAGGCCACCCACCCACCCTCAGACATCGAAGTTATGCGGCATTTTTCGAACTCTCTGTCAACTCGAGAATCCGAGATATAGCTGAATTTACCCATAGGAGGTTGTTCTCGGAAAACTTGACTGAGACTTTTGATGTTCTCAGCCTGAGAGCCGATAGTCTCTCCTGTTCAACCTCGGTTTGGTGTCATTGTTGAACTGCCACATCTCGACAAACGACTTGGACATATATCCGTTCTACGTGTAGTCGCCTTCTTATCTTCCCTCTTTCCTATCAAATCTTCCAACTTGCTAGACAGCTCTTAATACTTTCGGCGCCCATCCAGACCACTCTCACCCCTATCTGTTGAACTTCTGTCCGAGCCGCTGCTGCTATTACGACTATCGTCACCACCCTCATGCACTAGGGGGATTAGTGAAAGCCCCTCGAATAATGGCAAAGGATGTCCGACTCGAACGTTGGGGTGACATATTCGACTTCAGGCATTTTTAAGCGTTTAACGTCTCTGTACTTCGTACAAGGGAAACTTTTGTGTCTCCAGGAGAGCGGACACGTCGTCTAGGAGCGCTGCGTCCGCGGTCATCCTCACTTTCAAACGAGGTCTCTGAGTGAGCGGTTCTCTGAATGCCATACCATGACTTCCTATCCCCTGAGCATGCGATAAAAACAAGGATAGGTCTTACTACATTTCTTTTGGAAGCGATGTCCTGAAGTCTATAGCAAACTAAATACTCAAGACGAAGTGCTGTCTGTGGCAAGTGATTGTCACGCCGACAGCACTTTGCCGAAGGTTTTCATGTATGTATACGCGCAGATCACGGATGAATTGGTGCCCGAAAACATGTACGACAGGAGTCTCTTGCTGTCGCTACGTCGCAACATGCTAAGTCATTTGTGATGAAGACCGACAACTTCATCGGTGATGAGATCTACACGTTATCTCGTTATCGTTGCTAAGGTTCACGATTACGGGTAATTCCGCTGGTGGTGGTGACTCCCTCGCTGCGCTCTTCGGTAAGCGACGATTGCCATGTCGAATCGCTATTTGTGCTCGGCCTACATTCATCGCCCATGAACAGGTCATGTACGAGCTCTCTGCGTACTACGTCCTGGTCCATTGTCGGACCAACTCTGTTAACCAGTTTCGAAAGTACCGTACGGGTTCTCGTTGTCTGGGTTACGTTTTGCTATCCTTAACAGTTCGCGCTCTAAATGTCGATATCCGCCAACGTATAGTCGAGCAACAACTTGTCCAGTGTGGTGATGATCTCTCGTGCATCTTCGTCCACTGATGTTTGTAGAACTTGCTGGAAATCCTCAACAACTGGATCTCGCGGGCTCGGAGCGCAAAAACACATTGGCACTTGACGCACGCAAATGTCAACCATAGTCGAGAACCTATCTGCAGACGGACAAAGGCTTACCCAGCCAGTTTCATGCAGATTCATCCCACGAAATATTCCTTCTCCCTCGGAGTATGTTTTCCAAACGAACACCGTCCGATTATCCCCCACAAAGCGACGAAATACGTAGTGCTGACGGATCGAACACCTGACCCCACTCACCAACGTTCGAACCAGCCGAAACTTGATAGCAACAATGTTGTCGGGATTTCCCAAGCCTTCATAGTCTTCTCGATCTTGTTGCCGATGAAACAACTTGGCCAGTGTCCACATAGTATGGCTCGTGTGTTCGTAAGTAAATGGCTGGACCACCTTGTTTAAATGTTGAAAGTACTCCACTTCGCCGTCAGACTTGCGGCGATGGACTGAGGTAGATATTCCCTCGGGTAATGAGGCAAAATGGCACTCGCTGTACACATTCTCAAACCGCGCATAGCACGCGTCCACCTCCCCAAGATGTGAAGTGTACAGACTGTGCTCCAAACGCAGTTTCGACTGAAGACTCAACGCCTTGTCACTAGAAACTTCCGTCACACCTTCAACCCTTTTGGGCAGAAGGCTACAGAGGTGATCGATGTACGAGGCTTGCAGACTGATAACATCAACAAGCCGCCTCTGTTCGACTTCTGCTCGCAATCGAACATTATGTTGTCGCTCCGCAAGTTTTCTCCATACCGAAGTGTTAAGAGCCACGTGGGTGTCAGCTTCGAGTTTGCTTCGGGTTCTGCTACGCTTCAGTCCGACCAGTTCCTGAGACAGCTCGTTCTCCATACGTCGCAGTACTTGACGCTCGTTCTTGAGACGTTGGTGATACCTTTTCTTGCGAAGAGCTTCTTTCTCTTTCGGGTCTTGAGTCTGAGAGCACGGGGTTCGTCATCCTTTCTGCCGGCTCTAGATTCGACTCCCTTGTGGAAGACCTCACGGAGTGGTGAGCTGGATGCCCATACGCTGGGTCTTCCCGTCTTGGTGATCATTTCTCTCTTGTCTTGTGCTGAATCGAGAGACGAGTGAGGAAGAGCCAACTTGTTTGTGTCCAGGAATGCCTTCACTTCTTCGAGAAATGCAGCGTCGGTCTCCATTTCGTCGTGCCTTGTGTGCGCTGGTACAGTACTTCGCTTGAATGGAGACGTTCGGACAATGAAGCGGGAAAGACAAGCGATCACGTAATTTGCTGTGTCCTCAGGCTCAGCTGGTGCCAACGGTTCGAAGACCAGACGTTAGCTCACGGCTGACAACATCTGTTGCAACCCAGCGCTTTTACGGATGCTACGTGCGATGCGTGCATGACAGGTGATACCCTCTGCGAACTCGTCTCAGAAACGGCGTGTTTTGCTACCTCAGAATGACTTCCTTGCAGTTAGTCACGATCCCGTCATTGCAAATGGATGGAAATGAATACATGCATGAAACCCTGTGGACAGGAAGGGTTCTGCAAACTGTCTGCAAACTGCCTATTTGAGCGTGGTGAAAATCGAGGATTAGGTACTGTAGTACAGTATGCATTCAAACCTGCACATATTTGAAGCCGAACGCCTAACTCGATCTCGTTCCGTGAAATAGATCCGGCAAGATTGCATACGATAATACTATGGAGGAGAAGATGAGTCTTTTGAGGAATTGCTTGAAAAGCACTGAGATTTGTTTTTATGATTGTGAAGGCACAAAGCACTGAGTCAGTGCTAGAAATGTATGATTACTAGTTTTTTTCTTTGCTCATAGTGCACCGCTAGCTAAGACAAGAGTCGTTGGTAATGGTTGCTGGCAATGCAAATGCATAAGTAACTAGCATTCGTTTACTTATCGTTTAGAAGGTTCCGGTGCTCTGCTGATCTAGATTGGTACCTCTGTAGGGAAAATATTTCCTTTTCGTTTCGAGTCCACACGAGCGACAAGTAGCCTTGCCGATTACAGAAGGTGCATGTGTTGGGCTTCCGCACGGAACTGATCGGTATCATATCATGGGCACTTTAATCTTATCGTCATGCAACGAATGCAGATCTCATTTTCACCAACAATAATTTCTTGATGAAGCCTGCATTCCTTCGTGGTGTTTATTTTTACACTATAAACACATGAAACTCTCGGTGAGAGGTCACCGATTCTCCAGTGTTGGTGTTGTGGTGCGTCATCATAGAGACTCTGGTGGCCCACTTGTTCCTCCGCGCATCGATGAGATGTCTTGAACACGACGTAAGATGATGCGAAACAAATAGTATAATCTTAAGGACATACTAAAAATATGTGTCCATTGAGTGCGCCCGAAAAGAAGGGGTTTTCACAATCATAAAAACCAATCTCAGTGCTTTTCACTATGGAAATTACTATGAGTCTGTTATTAATACTTTATACTGTATATGTAATAGCAAAGCAAGATTACCTAAGATTTTCTGACCGCTAACCCCAACTGCAGCGAGGGATCGTGGGTCGGTTGACCAAGTCTGGGGTTAGATAAAGGTTGATACACTGCCGGATGGCCAGCGGCTTCCTTTGGGTTGGTTGTCTCGTAGAATCTAGAACCCAACATAAATATTTTGTGATCAATGATTGATAATCACTGATCATCGATCTGAAGTTCGGTGTCCACGAATTCTCCGATTAGGGTAGTGTGGACTGGTTATGATCAAATCGCATGCGGGCGACATTTGCTAGATGCAACATTCAAGGTGATTCAAGGTGCAAGTGATGCCTTTGATAAACGTCCAATTGCTGTTCTATTGTGTGGAGACCTTCACGGGTTCTTCGGCATCTCTACGAAGTCATGGCAATTATAAGCCATGCCACACCCAGCAGCGTAAGTGCTGCTGTGTCGTGGTTATTAACACCACTGATAGTTGTGCGCGTGGTAATAGTGCCACTGCCAGTGTCGTTGCCGCTACTGGAGCTTCCACTATCTTCCTCTGAGGTGTTTCCGACAGTGCCGTCGCTGTCGTAACCCACAGCATCTGCTGACAAAAATCTGCTGGGGTCGTCAACATCACACACCACGAACGGGTCCGGGCAAGTAACACTTCCAGTGAACCCTGCTACAGAGAGTGTTTCACCCTTCTTAGTGCAGTTGACGCTTACGCTGTCCAGCGTTTTAGTGCGCGGGATCGTGAGCTCAACTAACATCACAAAAGTATTAGCCACCAAACTCGGGGTTACTACACAACGCATCGCGTAGCATCCAGTCTGTCGGTTCAAAACACTCCACCCAACGGAATCGGCACTGCGTAGCGATGTCGCTGTACATTTGCAGGTTGGACAGTAGGTCTCACCGAAGATGTTGATACCCGTGTCCTTAAGCTGCATGAGGTTCCCGAGGGTGGAGCAGTCACCGGATGAATATCCTACATTGATCGGGCAAAAGTCTGCGAAGGTGTTACTTCCGCCTTTAGTTGGAACGCCCGGGAAGTACTGATATTCTGTCGGAATTGATTGCGCAACAGTGCTTAGAGAGCACACAGAGCGCGATGTAGCGTCAACAGAACATCTTTCGACATTGGTTGTGCAGAAGTGGGTTTCTGCTACAGGAACTTGTGTAGTTGGGTCGATACACTTTCCAGTTGCAAATTTGCAACCCTGAAGCCTGCCAAAATGCAGTCGCTCTGCAGTAGATACATTTGCACGATACCATCCCGAATCCTCGAAAAGGCAAGTGTCAGGGCACTGAAGACGTTGCGGTAGCTGTCGACGGGCGTCATGTATTCAGGTTCGAAGAGCCGTTCTTCCCAGTGAGATCCAAGACAACCATCGTCCTGGGACTCGATTTCAGCTCCCTCAACACTAGAGCAGTTAAAATGTCCCTGTACAAATGCGCGAACACGAGGCGTCACCATTTTGGCCACAACATGATTTCGCTCAGTGGTGTATTGAACCGTGGTGTTGGCGGGCTGCACGTAATAGTCAATATTTTTGCCGTTTGGGCACGTGCCTGCCTGGAATGTTGGCGGCATGCCTGTTTGGTCCCGTGGTGTACGTGGTGTCCCATCCTCGTAGCGCATGAGAGGAAAGAAGCGCGATGAAAATCCTAGCGCATGAGTGAATTCATGTAAGGCTGTAGATACTTGACGCTCATAAGCTGAGGCTGATGTGCTGAGCTTGAATGGACAAAAGTTAACCATGCCAAACGTAGGACGGTCGTATTGATCCTGCTGACATGTAGATGCGTACGCCAAAGTTTTCCGCCCGTACAGCTCGCGGTGTTCTCAGCTCGCACGTAGATGAGGAAATCAGTATTTAGGACACCTGTGCCCTCAGGTGATTGCACGCAACCTGAGCAACCCCCTTTGGTCGTGCAGCTCGCGCAGTATTGCTTCGACGCGAAATGGTCATCGGGTATCGGCATCTCCAGACACTTTTCGTTTGCGGCAATCGAATGACACACTTGCGCCGAGTCAGAAAAATAGCTGGTGCAAAAATGGTGTGCAAAAAGGTTGCCACTGACGGGAACGACCTGGAGTGCTCTGTGAATGCGTTGTATTGCGTCCGCAACGACCATGAAAACCTCTGTGCGATTGGCATCCGAAAGCTGGCTGAGACTCGTGTTGTCGTAGTACGGTGTAATGCGAATGGGCTGGAATGTTGAAGCTGACAACTCTCGATTAACCTCCGTTGCTAAACCATAGGTGATAGTCTCCTCAGATCCCTCTTCGGTATGCAGTCTGCGCTTCCGCTCACTCACGATAAAGGGATGACTGTCATCATAGTTCTGATCCCCAGTGACGTGATGGTGGTCAAGAGAGTCATGAATGCAGCTCTGTACCAATAAAAACCGAAGCAATACAGAAGAAGCGGCACCAACACAAGTCTGAAGGATCGACGAGGTAACATTTTCTTGTAGACGTCGAACTACCGATCGATTCTCTGTTGGCGCTGATCGCTGGTGTTCTCGTGCTGGATGCTGTGTTGAAAAATGAGATACCCGTGTGTCGAACTTGCGCCCCCAGAACCCTCTTTGCAAGAAGAGAAACATCGTTGGCCACGTCCTCAGAATATTATGATAGATGATAATCATGCTTTCTATCTTTGCGGGCGGCCATGCAATGAGGCTAATCATGGTCAGTTGAAGCTTGAGTGGGGTCTATATGCGAGCGAATGCCAGGTTCGTTGACGGATTTAGCATATTCCTTCAATATATTAGCCGAAGTCTCCGTCGCTGAGTTTTGTCAGGTATGTTTCACTCCGATTTCACGAATATATATGAGACTCGACACTCACCCGGTGTAGATAATCGTCGCTGCAAAATAACCGAGCAATCCTCCACACCATTTGTCGATTAAGAGCACAGCTCGTTCTCCACTGCGCAATCGTCAAGCCTTTCGAGCGCGTCTTCAATGATAGAATTAATGTCCTCGTACTGACGAAGTATGAGCTTCAAAAATTCATTGACCTTCAATTTGCTTTCGCCGAAGTGCAATGGAACGACTCGAACACACTTCTGAACCAACGTCGACAGACTTTGGCAAGAAGTCTCTGGAACTGGGTAGGCAACGCACCATCCCGTTTCCTTGGCGCAAACTCCAGTAAATCCCTCTTCCGCCTCCAACAAACCAGACCACACAACCACAGTACGATGCTCCTCCTCGTAGCGCCGGGCGACGAAGTGTGTCATCACGACTACATCTTCGCCAACTTGCCGTTGGCATCTCACTCGGAACTTCACAGCAAACAATTTTTGTGGAGCCGCAACGCACTGTACAACTTTCTGTCAATTTGTCTGTGTGGGAGTGACATGATTTCCCACATGGCACTGCAAATACGGTGGAACTCAAAAGGCAGGTGCATCAAGTCAATCGTCTGGAAGTACTCCGTGTTCCCTTCACACTTTTTTCAAATTCCCCGAGGAATCCAACGAAGGTGAGCCACACGATCGGAAGATCTCGTCTGTTTGCCTGTAAACTGCATCCAAGCCTGCCAAATGTTCTTCAAACAGCGCCTCATCACTCAATTCCTGTGCGACAAATATAGGAACTTCCAAGTTTTCTCGACGTAGCCTCTTGTCAAAAAGCTGCTTCAGGTCCTGAATCAGTTCTGCATTCCCCTCCACCGTATTCCGAAGTCGTTTGTTGTGCGTTTCAGCCACCACCCGACGGCACTTTTCCTTCTGAACAATCACTCGCCATGTCGACTGCAGGCCACTTGGATCCACAATTTCCCCACGTCGACTCCTGATTTTCTCGATCTCCTTCGTCATCCTTTCTCGCTGTTGCACAAGCCACTCTCGCTCCTCTTTTCTGCGTCGGCGATACAAATCGCGCCGCTGGCCTGATGTCAGTGGAATTTTCACACTGCTCGTCGACAGCAACTCGTCTGTGTCTTGCACCAAAAGCTGCACGTCCACATCTTCCAACCGCAGTCCTCCAGTTGTATCAAGTCGAACCTCCATCGACTCTCCCGAATGCTTCATCACTTCTTTCACAATTCCACTTTGACACAAAATTTAATGCCAGAAAAGGAGCGTCCCATACTATTTTATTGAAATAGGGAAGGTTCGGATTATCTAAAATATTGTATGACTCACTAATACTATTTCCTTATTAGTACATATTGTACTCATACTAATACCAGCGATTCTTGCGATCTGAGTTTGTATTATACCGACATGTACGTCGGTAGCGGGCATTGTCTTAGCCCGTTACACCTGGTAGCACTTCGTGATCCGTTCAACACCCAACGTCAAGATGAGCGACACGCCGATAAACGACGTGACCCGGCTACAAGGCTCCTCACTCGAGCACACCAGTTTTCCGCATCTGTCATCGATCGAGTGGGAAGCGCTACACCGCCTGGCCGCGGTGTCCGGTGACTCCGTCATCAAGAAACTGCTTACTGTGGGTTCTGAAGAAGCCCAACGCCTGTCTGCCCAAGAGTTCATGCTGCGTGAACTCACTGACCTCCGTCAGCGTGTGTCGACTCCCACGCCAATCAAGAACAAGTCTGACATCGTGAAACTCGATGTATCCGCCTACAGCGGTGAAGGCAAGGACCACCTCCACATCAACCGCTGGTTCTGCAAAGTGGACATCGCCATCGAAGCTCGGCAGCTGACCACCGAGCTTACAGCACGCGCTTTCTCATGTCCAAGCTGACGGGGAAGACCAAGAAGTGGGCCCTGGGCAAACTCGTCGCCGATGCGTCCTGCTTCCCGTCTTTGATCAGCCTGTTGACCAACCTGCGGCTCGCGTTCGAGCCGCCCTAAGACGAGAACGTCCAGCGTTCGGCCTGAAGCAGGGGCGATTACCCATGCTCGAGTACATCCAGCGCGCACGCCACCTCGTGTCCTGTATCACAACGCACCCGATCACCATGAGGACCCAGATCCATGTCTTCGTATCCGGCATGAGCGCCGGATACCAGCGCTTCTAACTGACTCGCAAGCCGCCGTCGACCTTGGCGGAAGCCTTTGCGACCGCGCTTCGTGGGGACTACAGCGTGACGGCGTCGCAAGCGCTCGACGTCTCTCGAACCCCGGTATCGGAGCCTGAGCCGATGGAGGTGGACGCCATCCATCACTTCGGTGAAGGTCGAGAGTCGACGTCATCGACTTGGCCGCCGGTCTCTCCAGCGGCACGCGGTCAGCGTCCGATGCGGTAAACCGGGACATCGTGCAGCAGTGTGTCGCGCGCCGGCACCCGTGACGGCGAACGTCACGACTACGGACGACGTCGTCGTTCCAAAAAACACGGCGACAACCAGTAGGTGCGGGGCGCCCTACTGGTCGTGAACGGAGCGATGGTTCCCTGGTGGCGGAACCCCCTCCTAGCCCTCCCGTGCTTCAAGCACACCTCTTTGCCACCACATCCGGCAGTGACTCAAGACTGATTGTGCTCAGTCTTTATGTTGATGGCGCGAAGCGACCACTTCGCACGCTGCTGGACTCGGGCGCGACGAACAACTTCGTACGCGCCGACAGTTGCCGATTTTACCGGCGGACATGGGCATTTGTGAAGGCCCCGGCGACGTGATCGTCAAGTATGCAGACAGGAAGCCTCGGCGGGTCGCCGCGGCGCTAGGTTACCTTCGCGTACGAGCTCGACGGGTTGGGCAGCTCCGAGGAGTTTCGGGTCATTGAGCTGAGCGGCCCGTTCGTCTGCGTGTTTGGCATCCCATGGATCGCTCGCCATCACCCTGATATCGGTTGGCTGACTGGCACAGTCCATCCCCCAGACATCGACGTGAATGCAGTGCTGGCTTTTCTAAGCGGAAAGCCAAACCAATGGCCGCATGTTGCAGTCATGGACCCCGACTCCATGACCCACGCTGCACGCGAAGTGAGCGATGGCCCTTCGTGTGTGGCATGCGAGCAAGCTACCTGCGCCGGTCTTGAGCAGTCGCCTCAAGACGTGTCCGACGTGGCTGAGCAGGGATACCCACGCCCTGATGCGCAGCGGCTCTCGGAAACCGAAAACGACGTGGTCCAGCATGCGTTCCCACGTCTAGATGAGCAGTGGCTCTCCAGTGAGAAAGAGCATGAAGATGTGGTAGAGCGTGGCATCCCACGTGGGGTCGAGCATGGGTTCCTGCGAGTGGTCGAGCGGGAGCTCCTGAAGAAGTCGATGTTGTAGAGCGTGGCCACCTACGCGTGGTCGAGCATGGGTTCCCGCGAGTGGTCGAGCAGGAGCTCCCTGAAGAAGTTGGTGTTGTAGAGCGTGGCCTCCTACGCGTGGTCGAGCATGAGTTCCCGAGAGTGGTCGATCAGGAGCTCCCAGACGATATAAAGACGTGGCCGAACTCAGTGATCCGCGTCCGGACGCCGATGTCGAGTCCCAGCGTCCCAGTTCAGCAGCCATGATCGAGCGTGTGCTCTCATCGCCTACTTCGGAAGGCAATCCACGTCCAGTACAACGTCACGGTCGTCGCAAGCCACGACGTCCTCGCATATCATCCAGCGACTCAGTCTGACCTGAGTCCGAGGTGATTTCAGTCCTGATGGGAGATGACGCAGAGGCGCCTCCGTGTGTGCAGGACGTCGAGGTCGCGCGTCCTCCGTGTGACGCTGCCGAGATTACTCGGCTGCCTGGCGTTCCGTGGAAACACTTCCTCCGCGACTTGAAGCAGGGCGAGATCGAGGAAGTGTGCATGATCGTCGCTGAGGACGCTGCGTCGATCGCAGCGGTCGAGATCGTCGCATCGGATCCAGCATCCGATGCCACGAAGCGCCCACACAGCGCGTAGCCGAAGAGCGCCCGTGAAGCGCGACTCGCTGCCCAGTCGCTACCAGCTCTAGAAGCCGCGGGTAATCCAGTGGCTCCCCTCGTGCGAGATGTTATCGACATCTTCCCCGACAATGTGCCAGCCGCTCCTTCTCCAGATCGCGGAGATCGGGACGAGATCGGCCTCGTACCTGGCGCTAAATATTGTGTGACGCAACAGTGGCCGCTGCCACGCCATCAAGTCGAGGCAATCGACGCCTTCTTTGAGGTCGCCTACAAACCGGCCACGTCCGTGAGAGTCTATCTCCTCACCCCAGTCCGACGTTCTGTGTCAAGAAAGCAACCGGCGGATGGCGCATCGTCCATGCCTACAACAAGCTGAACGACGCCACCATCCCGGCGCAGACGCCGATCCCCAGGAAGGAAGTGCTCGACACCATGTCCGGCAGCACAACCTATAGCGCTATTGATCTGACGGACGGGTTCAATCAGATCTTGATGCGCAAAGCCGACGTGCCGTTGACCGCAGTCAGCACGCCCAGTGGAATGATGTGGGAATGGTTCGTGATGCCACAAGGGCTCAAGAACACCCAGGCTACCTTCAACCGCATGGTGTCGAATCTACCCCGGCCGTACCGAGCCTTCGCACCGGCCGAGCTACTTCGACGACATCTTCATCCACAGTCGTGCCGAGGGCGGCATGACGGACACCGAGGTGCATCTACAACACCTCCGGAGGTGTCCGAGGTGATGCGAGAGAAAAGTTGTACGCCAACTTGAAGAAGTGCATCTTCTGCGCCCCCGAGATTCCAGTGCTCGGGAGATACGTCCGCAGGGATGGAGTCCGTGCTGATCATGAGAAGATCGAATCCATCTGCTCGTGGCCTACGCCTCAGGATCAGAAGCAGCTCCGACAGTGGCTGGGTCTTGCGACGTATCTCCACAATTACTCGAAGAACTTCGCGGCGACCATTCGCCCACTGTCGCAGCTCTTCAAGGCAGACACCACGTGGTCATGGCGTCCCGAACACCAAAGTGCGTTCGACGCGGTGAAGACATCCTTATCCATCGCGCCCGCCCTCATGCTTCCGGACCGCTCGAAACCCTTCCACGTGGTGTGCGACGCGACCGACTTCGCAATAGGCTGTTCCCTGATGCAGTTCGACGGTGAGGGACGCGAACGAGTGGTGAACTACCAGTCACGTCAGCTGAAGTTGGTGGAGCGCAACTAACCCTGTGCACGACAAGGAGTTGCTGGTCACGCGCTACGCACTCATCAAATTTCGCGTGTACTTGCTGGGTGAGCAGACTCTCGCCATTTACACCGACCACGCATCGTTGCGCACCGCAACGAAGAGCCCTCATTTGTTCCAGCGCATGGCGCGCTGGCTGCCGCTGTTTTCCGAGTACAACTTCGTGATACACTATAAACCGGGCAAGACGAATATTCTTACCGACGCTCTGTCGCGCCGTCAAGACTACACGCAACCCGGCCGCCACGCAGTTGGCGACGAAGAATGCGCCGTGTGCATTGCTGAAGAAGTCGCGGCTGTCGATGTCGCCGCGACCAGTCCACTGCGGGACCTCATATCGACCGCGTACGAGTCGGACTCCGGCTGCTCCGAAATGATCAAGTTCCTTCGCGATCCATCCGATGCAGCGCGACGTCGGTTGTCACGACGTAGTCGCGCTCGCGTTGATCGATACGCACTGGATGCAGATCTGCTCACGTACAGCGTCGACTGCGAGAACACGCCACGCATCGTCGTCCCGCTTGACGACGATCTTCGGGCTCGCTTGATCCACGAGTTTCACGATACACCGAGCGGCGGACATCTCGGACGCGAAAGACTTTCGCGTCGCTCTCGAGGGACTTCTACTGGCCCCGCATGTACAAATGGACGCGGAAGTGGGTCCGCTCCTGCGAGGCGTGACAGCGTGTCAAGCCGTCTGCGTCAAAACAGGCGCAACTTCGCTCTCTCCCATTGCGACGGAACCTTGGTCTTCCGTCAGCATGGATTTCGTCTTTGGGCTGCCTCGTGATCCTCAAGGCCGCACTGATGCTCTCGTGTTCGTCGATCGTTTTAGCAAGATGGTTCACCTTGATCCTGTTGTTGCAGCAGCCACTGCAGCTCAGTATGCGGTGATCTTTCTCGACCTCGTCTACCGCCACCACGACCTGCCGCGCTCGATCATGTCCGACCGAGACACGCGGTTTACTGCCGCCTTCTGGAGAGAGCTGTTCAAACTGGTTGAAGATGTCCACCGCGTCACACCCAGAGACGGACGGCCAGACCGAACACGCGAATCGGGTCGTTGAGGACGTGCTGAGGAGCTTCGCCACGTCATTCACGCCATGGAGTTCGTTCCTCCCCATGGTCGCATTCGCCATAAACAACGCGAAGCACGCGTCGACAGGACTCACGCCGTTCTTCGTCAATCATGGACGCCACCCGCGCGTTCCAGCGCTCCTCGGCGAAATTGGCGACGAGGCCGCAGCTCCTGCTGTGCCGAGTGACTCGCCCGATGGACAAGACACTTTCGGGTTCTCGTCTCCTGGTTGTGAGAGCGCCCACAACTCAGACTCTACCCTTGTGAACGCTGTCGTTACTCGATGCGGCGTCCGCACCGCGTCCAGAGGCCTCGAACGGCATGGCACGTCGGACGCGGAGCTTGTCGACACCGCACCTCCTCCCGCTAACTTTGATCCTCTCCCTGAGCCTCAGCCAAGTGACACTGCGGCGGTAAACCCGTTCTTACAGTGGCGCCAATCTGTGGTGCGCTACGTCCTCGATGCGCTGGCGACGGCAGTCGATCGCCAGAAGGAAAATGCAGATCGTCGCGGTCGCAAAAATTTGGATGCATTTGCCTTTGGCGGCCGTGCACTACTGTCCACGTCCAGCTTGCGGACTACTTTGGTTACGAACTTGGGCGCGAACAAGTTCGCGCCAAGGTTTATTTGACCGTTCAAGGTTACGAAAGTTTTACGCGACGCCTACACGCTGCACTACCTACAGCTCTTCGCCTACACCATACCTTCTACGTCGGTCGACTACGACGCTACCACCCTGCAGCTATCCCCACTGACGGCCCTGCGGCTCTTTGATGGGCGGTCGATGACGCTGCGCCTGGTTCTGCTCCAGCTGTTCCAGCCGACGGGCGAGCCAATCCAGACGCCGCGCAACCTCGGCGTCCTGATAACGGTCGCGCTCCTCCGTTTGAGCGTGACGGTCCGGCGCCTCTTGTTGACGGGGCGGGTAATGTTCTTCATATAGTTGATACGATCCTGCGTCACGACGACCACCTTGCTGCTCCGCGTACGGGTCGCGGCGATCGGCACCGCGACGATACTCATCCGGCACATCGTCAGTACCTCGTGATCTGGCTTGGCCCTATGCCGGATAGCTGGGAGCCCCGCGCCGTCCGTTTTGTGGACGTTCCGGACGGTGTGGCGGCGTACGAGTCTCGCCTCTCAGCGGCGGATGGCTCTTCGAGCGGCGCGGCTCCGCGCGCCGCGCCTAGACGCACTCAGTGCAACGCGGAATCGTCCAGTTTCGCGCCGCGCCTCCCGAGTCCATGCTGCTTCTTCAACCTCCGCCTTCAAGATCCAAACTGACCAAGACTACGACGCAAGCTTTAATCTCAGGTGAGGGATGGTGTGACAGGCTACTGTCTCACGCTGCCACCGCGTGTGCGCGGTGGCCAATCAGATCCCTCCGTAGAACTATTGGTTGGAACGGCCTC